>VZRW01005106.1:11648-24141 GCA_013398125.1 Aegotheles bennettii
GTCTGGATGTGGCGCTGGGTGCTGTGGGGGAGTGGGGATGGAGGTGGGGGTTGGACTGGGTGAGCTGGAAGGGCTCTTCCAACCTCCATGATTCCATGATTCTAGTCTATATTAAATAGTACAGCAAATGAGGGTGTTACAAGTGCTTTATACAGGGCAGTGTGTCTAAAGTCTCCATGTTAATTAGCCTCTCCTTAAAAGCTGAGACCTTCCCATGATAAAATGTCCATGCCGTGTCAACAAAAGGAAGGAAAGTAATATTTAGAAAAAAACCATGAAAAGTAAAAAGACATTTACAAAAAATGCTATTCCTGAAAGAAGGTTTTAGGCTTGGAATATATAATTAGGAGGTTTAATGCCAAAAACAGGTTAAGGATTTACAGTCTCCTTGGGATTTTTGAGTTTCTGGACACTAGCAGATAAAGCAGCTTTTATCTGGCTTTTTAGTTTCTGATCTCTGAAAGAAAACTTATCTCTGTCAAAGTCTGACTCATGTTGACTCACTCATATATTTCACTTTATATTTCACTCATATACTTGTTTATTTTCACTCCTATACTTCACTTTATTCCTGTCTTGCCTGATGTTACTAAAGGTAATGGGATAAAGGTTGGACTTGATGACCCTGGAGGTCCCTCCAACCATAATGATTCTATGATTCTATGATTCTACTAAATTAGTAAATCTGACTCTAAACCATTTCTACTCCTTTGCTTAAGTAGAAACAATCAGAGCTGAACTCTCCTTGGTGCAAATAAAAGACTCCACCCAAGAGCCATGGACCCACCAAAGCCGACTGGGGTTTTGCAATGGACTTCAATGGAAGGAGGACTGAAAACTATAAAAATCTGGTTCTTCACTCCAATTTTACTCTGTGTAGTGACATTAGTAGCTGTGATTTTTATCCTGACTTGGGAAAGAAACAAACTTAGAACCCTCTTGAGAGCCCTGTGAAGTGCCAAGGGTGGGTGTGATGTCTGCTTTAGCAATTCAGTCACCTGGTGCACAGGCTGTCAATGGCTTTAAGTTTTGACCTGGTTACTACCTGCTCTGGGACTTCTCTGCAGTCACTGCCTTGAGAGCGTAACATTAGCAGGTTTCCATCAAAGAAGTTTGTATCATGTTAGAATCATAAAAGAATTTTGATTGGAAAAGACCTTTAAGGTCATCAAGTCCAACTGTTAACCCAGCACTGTCAAGGCCACCACTGAACCATGGCCCTCAGCACCACATGTACAGGACTTTGAGATCCCTCCAAGGATGGGGACTTCACCCCTGCCCTGGGCAGCCTGGGCCAGGGCCTGACAGCCCTTTGGGGAAGAAATTGTTCCTCAGATCCAATTTAAACCTCTCCTGGTGGATCTTGAGGCCGTTCCTCTTGTCCTATCACTTGTTACCTGGGCGAAGAGACCGACCCCCACCTCACTCCAACCTCCTCTCAGGGAGCTGTGGAGAGCGAGAAGGCCTCTCCTCAGCCTCCTTCTCTCCAGGCTGAACACCCCCAGCTCCCTCAGCCGTTCCCCATCAGCCCTGTGCTCCAGGCCCTTCCCCAGCTCTGGTCCCTTCTCTGGACACCCCCAGCCCCTCGATGGCTTTTTTGCAGTGAGGGGCCCAGAGCTGACCCCAGCACTCGAGGTGCAGCCTCACCAGTGCCCAGCACAGGGGAACCATCCCTGCCCTGCTCCTGCTGGTCACACCACGGCTGCTACAAGCCACGATGCTGTTGGTCTTCTTGGCCCCCCAGGCACACTGCTGGCTCATATTCAGACAGGTCCAACACCCCCAACACCTCCCTTTTTTAACTTTCCCTTCACACCAAAACAGTGAAATCTTCTCATCCCCTTTCCCAGGTGGACAAGAGAAGTGTGAAGAGACCGAGTGGGCGATCTGATGTTTCTCACCCAACCTGTGCAAGAAAACTCACTGCTGTAAAGCTGCATTCCCTAATGAATCAAATCAGTCTTGGGGAACCAGGTTCACATCTCTGACGTGCTCCTTGTGTGGGAAGGCAACAGTGCTGCTTTACAATTAGAAATGATTCCCAAAGCAGTGATGCCCAGAGCCATTAGCAGGCATTTCCAGCGGTTCTCATTAATGTTACTATTGATCCTTCCACTTCTCTATTTTTTTCTCCTGTGATTCTTCAATTCTCGTAATTTTTTTTTCCCTGTGATTTTTCAATTACAATACCTAATGGTGGACTTGTGCCCTTCACTCTGTATGGAAGAGTAAATCACTCATTTCTTTAAAATGCTTATTTCCCTGCAGACTAATGATGGGAATTATGAACAGAAAAGATGCACTTTACCAGTCTGACTGCTCAGCAAAGCATTTAAACACATGGCACAGAAACACTGCTATCCTTACTGGTTTTACTGCTCTAATTCCCAAGGTATCTCAGTCACAGGCCAGCATTCAAATGAAAGATTAAAACCACTACAATTGGATGGACATGACCATGTGCCAAGTTCTGCACTCGTGTTTGAAAAAAAAAATCTTATTTCTGTTATTTTCTGGTATAGTTAAAAATGACTAACTACAATTAGTGAATATTGATGAAGAACAGATAAGGCTCCTGTGTAATCTGTGGGAAGACCTCAGGAGTGTTTGTATTATCCGCCCAGTTTCATTTCAGTGATTATGAAGACATCGAAGAGCCTTGTAGGCTCACCATCCTCATTAATATTCTGCTCCTCCACTGATAAAGTTCTCGTTCGACGGCACATTTCGCCTTGAAAAATGCAAGGGAACATTCCTAACCTTTCTTGGGATGAGAACAAATCCTCTCTATCTTGCTACATAATCCTGGCCATGTTTATATTTTGCTTTAGAAGAATTATTCCTTCCATCTGCTCCTACATCATTAGTCTATTGAGTTGCTTCTTTCTCAACGCTTTCCTGAGGATCTCAACTTGAAATACATTAATATACCGTGGTTCAGTGATCCCCCAATACTAAACACATCTCGTAATATTGATCAGCAGCTCAAACAAGAAACAACCTCCAGAAGTCAAAGCTATAAAGATAGAGCAGTAAATTTGCCAGATATAGAGAGAGACAACACATATGGGCGTGGGTGTATGTACATACACAAACTCTCCCTATGTTGTGTAGCATCTAGTTGGAGAAACAATTAGAAACTTGGTTATTGAACATGATTAAAGATATTTACATTATCGCTTTCCTTTTCATTTTTAGGGACCGAATATAAATTCACAGATCAAAATCAGAGCTAATGGGCATAACATTAAAAATAAGCCCTAGCTGCATAATACGGTTATAGCAGTCCACATTTTAAAAAGTAATTAAGAGCTTGGTTAAAGGTCAGAAGTTCCACCGGGTTACATTTGTCTAGCATGAGAAAGTAGTTTCCTTTCAAAGCCTCACGACAAACAAGACAAATGTACTTTTTCTTTGTCAGATGGAAAAAGGTCTTGGTGGGTGATAAATAGCAGACCCATCCAATTTTGTAATCCACTCAGAAAAAATATACAGCTTGGTGCTGAGGTACAAATCAAACCAGTTTTTCCTCTCTTTGCTTAATCACCAATTAAAAAATACAATAAATTCCGTGAAGTTTCAGTTCGTCGAAATTGAATTTCATTCACATTAAAGAATGCAACCTATCATTTGACAAAAATGGAGCAACTATTCTTTCAGAAAGCACACAAAATCGGTAATTTCACTTAACCAGAAAGCGCGCGGCTTTTCGGAAAAGAATTACACTGTTGATTGTGTTAAACAAATAATAATTAACGCAAGTACATACGGCTCTAATTAGCAAGGAATTTAATTAAACAAATATGCCAACATAACACGATGAATAACAAAGTAATTGTACTATGTCTTGCCAATGGAGTCTTTAATACTTCAAAGTTTTTACATGGTGATTATAAAGCAATTTTGAATGACTGGGTGCACAAGACTGGTAAGTCAGGATTGTTCAGCCTGGAGAAGGCTCCAGGGAGACCTTGGAGCACCTTCCAGTGCCTGAAGGGGCTCCAGGAAAGCTGGAGAGGGACTGGTGCCAAAGGCAGGGAGTGATGGGACAAGGGGGAACGGGTTCCAAGTGCCAGAGGGGAGATGGAGATGGGATGGGAGGGAGAAATTGTTTGGTGTGAGGGTGGTGAGAGCCTGGCCCAGGGTGCCCAGAGAAGCTGTGGCTGCCCCTGCCTGGCACTGATGAAGGCCAGGTTGGATGGGGCTTGGAAAAAAAAAATTCTTGCATTATTTCACTTTTCTTTTTTTTCCCCCCAAATAAAGCTCCAAGTGGATCGTGATGAAGAAGTACACAAGGATGAGAGGATGTTGAACAGCCCTCAGAAAATCAATTCCCAGCTGCTGTTCTCATTATTTAGATTTAAGAAAAACCCACATACACACAGGATTGTAACTTTGAGCTATTGAGAAACCAGAGACAAAACGTAAAAGTCAGTAGCATTGAGTAAACTATTAAAAATATCAATTTATAGAGGGTGATGAGAGCCTGGCCCAGGGTGCCCAGAGGAGCTGTGGCTGCCCCTCCCTGACAATGTTGAAGACCAGGTTGGATGGGGCTTGGAGCAGCCTGGTGTGGTGGGAGGTGTCCCTGCCCATGGCAGGGGGTGGCACTGGCTGAGCTTTGAGGTCCCTTCCCACCCAAACCATTCCATGATTGTACAATTTATGCAGCACCTCTGAAATGCACAGACCCTTCGTAAAGTCAAAGCACGTCAGAAATGATTGCACTGTCTGCTGAATTCCATACATTGCTCCATCACCATGTCTATTTTCTATGACCTGGTAGAGACGTACGTGAACACTTCTAACAGTGCTGGCTTTTGTGATTGCAAAGGAGAATTCCTGTTTCCCCAAATTAACAAACTACAAAAGCCAAACTTGTCATCATCGACCTTTTATCTTGATCTGACCCTCGGAAAATGTAAAGTGGTATCAATACATAGAGTTAGAGAAGAGTTGAGGTTGGAGTATTGTCCAGTCCAACCCCTGCCCAAGCAGGGACAGCCAGAGCAGGTGGCTCAAGACTGTGCCCAGTTGGGGTTTGGATGTCTTAAGGATGGAGATTCCACAACCTCTCTAGGCAACCTGCTCTAGTGTTTAAAACCTCACAGTAAAAAAGTGTTTCCTTATGTTTAAAAGGAATGTACAATCATGATAGTTCCATCATTGATACTTTCAGGTCCACAGGTACAAAGTCTATAGCTGGAAAAACCTGGGATTTCCCAGCGTTTCCCCTCTAACAATCAAGTAAGTCTGAAAAGTTTGCATGAAAAAGGATTCTACAATCCCTCTTCCAGCACAGAGTGGCTGACAAGGTGCTCTTCTCAACGTACTATTAATGCTTTACTGAGAAGTCTCTCTAACCATCCCCAAATCCTTCAACAGTTCCCCCACAAAGACAGACCATCATGATCAACTGAAAGTGGTTTATTTCACAAGAAACAACACAATCTCTTTTGAAAACCTACATCTACTTTAGCTAGATTAAATATCTACAAGACCCTGGAGTCAAGAACAGGATTGTTACTTCAGTATCCTTTAGACCAAAGTTTGCAAGTGTCTACCATTGCCCTACCCAGCTCACTCTCCACTTTCACCAAGACCAGAGTCTGCACTACAGCCACCACCACATTTTGTGAAGAGCAAGATGATAGCCAAAATTGAACACCATACCCTGAAACAAAGTTCTTCTGCTCATGGAACGAACTGCAGTGAGTTTAGCATCACTGGTAAGCAACCAAGAGTCTGAAGGAAGATGCCTTCCACTCCAAACACTTTTATTTGGGTGGACATCTTGGCCATCAACACAAGCACAGCTCCTCCACGAAGGAGAAAAAAAATCCCTCGGTAGTAAAATGCTCTTTTCACAGAATCCTAGGGGTTGGAAGGGACCTCGAAAGATCATCCAGTCCATCCCCCCTGCCAGAGCAGGGTCACCTAGAGTCCATCACACAGGAACGCATCCAGGCGGGGTTTGAATGTCTCCAGCCAAGGAGACTCCACAACCTCTCTGGGCAGCCTGGTCCAGTGCTCTGGCACTCTCACAGGAAAGAAGTTCTTCCTGATATTCACATGGAACCTCCTGTGCTCCAGTTTGCATCCATTGCCCACATTGCATCCATTTTCTCCACATCAGTTTCCTCCTCAACTTTTTAACTGAGCTACGGGGTTGTAATTTTCTCCTAAATTGTTTCTACAAGCTACATCATAGGAAAGAGGAATTTTGCCTCTGTCCCCCCTTAAGTATTTCCAGCCACAGTAGTGACATTTTTTAATCAGTGAAAATAGAAAATTAAGGGGGAAAAGAATACAAGGCAACTACATGCTTGGCAGAGCTCTTCATGGCCTAGGAAGTAGGGAAGAGTCACAGGCATCATTGAAACAAATACGCAATACCCAGACTGCATCAGTTAATATCTTTTATGAGTCTGTTTCAAAAGCTGGAGCAGAAGCGGTATTATACAGCCTAATTAAATCAATTCATCTGTGTAACTTTGCAATGGTTGGACTTTTTCCAGAAGGGCTCCTTGGAGCATCTTTGCTTCATTCTCCGTCTCTTCCTACATTTCTGAGGTAAACAACAACAACAACAACAACAACAATGCTAATTTCTTTCCTGACACTCTAGAATCTACAAAGGTTGAAGCCCCAAAGGATTTTTCTTAATGTTAAACTCTCTGCTTATCAATCCCATTCTCAGCCTAGAGCTGAGCACCACTACTGTGCACTTTATTATTTCTTAATTTATTATTTGTATTACCGTGGTGCCCGGAGGCTTTGAAGCGCACTGATTTACTGGTGGTTTTTTCTTTCTTTCTTTCTTTTTTTTTCTTTCTTGATGATAAACTGAAAGATCAAGTTTCCCATTGGCATAAAATTCATCGAACAAGGGCCCTAGCAGCTCGGTGTGTAATTTGGTATCGCAGGCACCAGGCTTCTCTCGAGGTGCTGGTGGTGTTTTACCACGACAGGATGTTTTCTATTACCATGTGTCACAATGCAAGCACTTGCTCGTCAAAGATATTGACATCTGCAGCAAGAAAGCTGCTGCCACTTACTTTTTAACTTGTTTTGATTGCCACTTGTATCATGTCAGCATCTACTTTTGTGATTAAAAGAATTGGAGAATGTGTAGGCAATTTAATGATACGTAAGAAGCTGCTGACGTTAAGGGCTCCTGTACGTGACCATACACACCCTGAGTTACAACACACCAGGGAACTGAAGCAAGAGATAGAGACACTTATCTGAAAGCCAAAGACTCTGAAAATTGCCATTTTAGTTGTGTTGTGTTTTACATAGAATCCCAACAAGGCTGAGTCTTAAGACGCTTCATCACCAGGAAACAACACTGGTCCTGAAGAATCTGGTCTCAGAGTTACTGCGAGGCAAATCGAGGTATTAATTCACAGGATCAACTACTGCTTGGTCATTGGGAATGTGCATTTAGAGCCATGCAAACTAATTCTCCACAGCAATAAGGTCAGCTGCCATACACTCATCAAAGGGTATCAGAGGAAAGAGTAGATATGCTCCCAGTCCATACCCCTCTATACTAAGTAGTCCAAGATCAACCAACCAGGGGCAAAGAGAAGCAGTAGTATGTCATAGAATGGTTTGAGTTGGAAGGGACCTTTAAAGGTCATCCAGTCCAGCCCATCTTCATCCAGTCCACCTTCAACTAGATCAGGTTGCTCAGAGCCCCAGCCAACCTGACCTGGAATGGTTCCAGGGATGGGGCATCTACCACCTCTCTGGGCAACCTAGGTCAGCGTCTCACCACCCTCAGCATAAAAAATTTCATCCTTATATCTAGTCTGAATCTCCTCTCTCTTAGTTTAAAACCATCACCCCTTGTCCTAACCCCACAGGTCCTGCTAAAAAGTCTTGTCCTCATCTTTCTCAAGAGTCTCCTGTCTCCATAGGAGAGGTGCTCCAGCCCTCTGACCATATCTGTGGCCTCCTCTGAACCTGGTCCAAGAAGTCCATGTCTTTTGCTGGATTAAAGTCAATAGAAGAAACTTATAGTAGAAAAAAGCCTAGACAAATAAACAAAAACCCCCAATTATAGGTCTCCATAGTCCCATCTCCTAACAAGATCACCCCTTCCATGCCATACTCTCGTATCTCTACAACTGCACCCAGTCACTGAATATGGCATCTAATAACCCACCTACTCGAGGCACTGTCCTCTTTAAATCCTCAATTTGTTTCACTGTGAAGTATTGTCAGAATTTGAGAGCGATACATATTTCAAATGCAAAAATAATAAAAATGGGGTGAGTTGTGTCAGGGAGTTTCTGATGATGGGAAGCTTAAAGGAACTTGGTCTGGGGGAAGAAAAGAAGTCTTGAAAATAAACCTCCTAAAGAAATGAGATACTAAAAAATCGAGAAAGGTTTGATTTTCTCTGATGTATGCAGACCTTCTCAATAGCAGAAATAGATTTGACAATATAAATGCAGGTGCAGCTATTTAATCAATGCTGTCTTATAGGGAAACTTCTCCAATTAAACTAAAACAGCAGCAGGAATATAATATAAAACTCCTTTATCCTTTTTCAGCTCCACCAGACATGCTATTAGAAAGTCCAAGTAGGCTATTTAGCATTAACATTAGACCAAGCTCCATCCTCTATCCAGTCTGATGGAATTATAACCTTTGGAAGCTGTTTTCTTTCCTCCACCTTAATCCTATCCTGCAGGGCTTAAAAGGCTGAGAAGAACTTAAGATCATTACACAAACCAAGATTTATTCAGAAATACAAACTGAACCAACATTCAAAGTAAGAGTTAGGTTTGGGCACAGGTTCAGATGGACCCGAACTTCAATTTTGTTGACTGTGTTGAAAAATTGTGACATAGCACCCTAACCCTGGGGAGCATTTTGCATGTTTTGGGCACTACACACAGGAATGGCAACCTGGGTGTAGAGAGGTGTCTCTATCCAGAACCTGGCCTGGATTTGTCCTCTCCAGTGTCTGGCTGCAGCTTGTGGAGTTCCATCCCCTCCATGCCAGCCTTCGTGTCACTAACAGAAGCCAGCCAACCTTTTTTTTTTGACTCTCTTCCTGCAGAAGAGGTTTCTGCTCCTGTCAAGAGCTTCTCCTTCACATCTTTTCTGAAGATGGGTACTCAGAATCGGTCACAGCTATCACTTTCAAATGCAACCAGTGTACCAGTATTAACACTTCTCATTAATACTTCATTAATTTCCTAATGAAGATGATTCCTCCATCGAATTTGCCTTTTTCACAGCTGCACCACCCTCGCAGTGTCACCTTGTCTGAATCACACCACGTCTTTCTCCTCCTCTGTGGTTTCACCTGGCCAGCCCTCAGCCACATCTTTCATAATACCCTTTTCTTCTCACTTTTCCTTCCTTCAAAGCCACCGCAAGAAATTCTGAGCTGCTTAAGTAGAGCAATAAAATGTTATTACGTTCAATAACTTACAGCAGAATCAAATCCTTTCTTGGAAACAATCTAATTCTGAAGCCAGGACCCGCTGCCTTTCCTGGGAAAGCACAATATATTGGAAGAAAGACCAACCTCAGCCACACTAAACCATAATGTTAACACTTGCTTACCCTCTTGCTCACACTGGGAGAATTCTCTGATGGGCAATTTAACACAGGAACGGTCAAGAAAGTGCACAAAAGATTTCTGGGAGTGCACTTAGCCTTTTGTTTTCCCTATTGTAAGCAAACAGATGATCACAGAATGGGATAAATGGCTTTTTCTCTGCCATTCTCAAGCATAAAGCAGGCTTTCTGGAGTGATGCAATAGATGTGATCAGAGGAAATCCAGCTACACAAGCGTGAAAGGTTTCACATAAAGGATTATTAAAAACCTTAATGCATTATGAACACACAGCAACACAGTCTGCTGTTCAGCTTGAACAACAGCTCTTAACAGAAGCATGGAGAGAAACATTATCAAGTAAATGCAATAGTGGCATGATGGGTAAAAATATAAATACCTTAACTTCTGTAGTATTTCACTGTTAACAGTCTCACTAAACAAGATCTGGCCAGAATTTCATAAGGACAATGGAAATTTGTAGGAAATTGTGCTTACAAGCATGGTGACATCTAAAAATCTATGCTAATGCATGCAATTATCCTAGCACCTATTTTCAGTGATCCAAGTCCTTACCCAGGTGGGACAGAGAGCCCATCTGCAACCTCTCCTGCACCTTCTCTTCATTTTAAGGAAATTATCACCCAGTGGCCTTTGGGAGACTCATTTTCCACACGCATCCCTAAGACATAGATGTTTTTTAGAAGATACTGTCCCAGGCTGACTGCCTTGCTAAGAAAGAAGAGGCAGGCTGGAAGGAAGTGGCCGTCCCCAAAGCCACATGATGTCTTGTCAACCCTCCTCTTCCAGTCCACTCCATGGTTTGATGTTAATAAATAGCATTTCAACTCCATTCTACCTATCAGTGCCAGGAAGGCAGAGAGGGAGGAAGTCAGGCTTCACCATGAGGTAACAGCCATGGTTATCCCAAGGCGTGTATGGAAAATCATGCCAGAATGATGTGGCCAACACTAGGCCATTGTACCCAACCTCTGTACTGGACTCGTCCCAACCCTGTAAACCTAGACATGACTATTTGCAGTGGTAATCGCCAAAAAGCATTTCCCTGCCCACTGTCCCTCTACAGGGTGTCAAGAAAAAGGCAACCCAGATGTCCATGGTGTATTCTGCCCATGACAGGCATCCAATCCTTCTGCATGGGGTGATGGAAGAGTTAACAGCCCAGAATCACAGAATCATTTAGGTTGGAAAAGACCTTTAAGATCATCAAGTCAAATCATCAACTTAACTCTAATAACCCAGCTCTAACCAAGCCCACTGCTAAACCCTGTCCCTAAATACCACATCTACACGACTTTTAAACACGGCCAAGGATGGTGATTCAATCCCTGCCCTTGGCAGCCTATTCCAGTGCCTGACAACCCTTTTGGTGAAGATGTTTTTCCTAATACCCAACCTAAAACTCCCATGAAACAACTTGAGGCGAATTCCTCTTGCCCTATCACTTGTTACTTGGGAGAAGAGACCAACTGTTGAATGGTTGGACTGGATGATCTTGAAGGTCTCTTCCAGCCATAACAATTCTGTGTGATTCTGTGTGTGTGACTCCCACCTTGCTACAACCTCCTTTCAGGGAGCTGTAAAGAGTGAGAAGGTCTCTAGCCTCCTTTTCTCCAGGCTGAACATGCCCAATTCCCTCAGCTGCTCCTCATAAGGTTTGTTTTCCTCACCCTGCACCAGCTTCGTTGCCCTTCTCTAGACATGCTCCAGTCCCTCAATGTCCTTCTTGAGGTGCCCAAAACTGAACCCAGGATGTGAGGTGCAGCCTCACCAGTGCTGAGCACAGGGTGACTGACGATCCCTGCCCTGGTCCTGCTGGCCACACCATGGCTGATACAAGCCAGGGTGCTGTTGGCCTTCTTGGCCACCTAGTCACACTGCTGGCTCATATTCAGGTGCTGTCAACCAAGACCCCCAGGTCCTTTCCCACCGGGCAGTTTCCAGCCACTCTTCTCCAAGTCTGGAGTGTTGCATGGGATTATTTTGACCCAAGTGCAGGACCAAAAACAGGACTGAAAAGGTCAGAATCATCACTTTCTAAAGTGCAATGCAAAGAATCAGGATGTTTCCCTCATCGTGCAACTGGTGAGGATGGCAAATGGCATCCAGGCAGGAGATCAGAGGCAGGAAAGCCACAGCTTATTCAAAGCCTCTTGTTTGCTTGGGTCTTGCACCCTCACTGTATCCCAGATACTTTGCTAATTGGAGTCGCAGATTTCCAGCATATGTTTTCAACCGTAACTTGGTGCAGCTGTTTCACACTGTAACCACAATCTGAGATGATTTAATTATAACATGCAGGCATCAGGAACAGCAATAAAATTACAAATAATGACCATACAAATGCTAATAAATGGTACTTTGGATGGAGAGAAGCAAGAAAATACTTCATGGGAGCAATTAAAGAGTTTTTTGTATGCAGGGAAATGAACTCGCCTTCAAAGTCTTCTGATGGTTTCATTTGCAGATGAAGCAGAGGTGTGTTGAACAATTGATGGGGGGAGAAAAAAACCTTATCTCGTGGCAAAGTTGCAAGAAGATGCTCATGAGTGGGGAAAAATGCAAACCAATGAACACAAATAAATTGTTGCTGCACAGCAGTCTCAGGCTGAGCACATTTTTAACAGCTTCAAACACAGAAAACCTCCTCTGAAAAGCAAGGAGTTGGAGGAACTCATTGTTACCGGTTGTAGTCAAGGGCAGATTTTCATAGAATCATAGAATCATTATGGTTGGAAGGGACCTCCAGGGTCATCAAGTCCAATCTTTATCCCATCATATCCCTAATCATTAGACCATTAGACCGTGGCCTCAAGTGCCTCATCAACCCGTTTGTTGAAGACCCCCAGGGACGGTGACTCCACCACCTCCCTGGGCAGCCCATTCCAGTG
>VZRW01005106.1:35294-53945 GCA_013398125.1 Aegotheles bennettii
TATATATGTGTAATATATATATATATATATAAAGGGATGATTTTTAACCAAGCCTACTCATTTTAAGCAACAAGACTTGTCAAACCATCCTTAATGACAGAGAACAGTCTAGGTATGGAAACAGCAATGAAAAACTCCCATCCTGGCCACCAGCTAAATGCCACCAGGTAAAATGTAATCAGACCTTCAAGATATTCTACTGCTTTTCTATTTCTTTTAAAAAAACCTACAAAAACAAAGAGAATAATGAGAAACAACATCTGTCCTTGCCCAAACAGCTGTGTGGTCACTGGTGGTTTGCTAAACCAGGTCAGATCCAACCACTTTAGGTCTTTTTAGGTCCCAACCACCACTGCACATCACCCAAGGCTCTGGGTCAATGCCTATTAAGGAGTCAAATATCCTCATTTATAATTATTACCCATACAACACTGAATACTCTAATTGAAAGCATAATTCCACACATTATCAGCATCTCCTACAGCGTTATTTAAGAAAATACAATGTTTTCTGCTACCAAATAAATTGGCCTTTTCCCCCACTTCAGCATTCAGGGATGGGGATGGTGCCATGGTGGGTGATGGTACGGGTCAAATAAATTTCTCTGCTCTTCCAGATGAACAAAAGTCAATGAGATATAGACAACAAACAATCACAGAATCATCAAATCACTCTGGTTGGAAAAGACCTTCAAGATTATGAAGTCCGAGCATCAACCCAGGACTGCCAAGTCCACCACTAAACCATATCCAGAAGGGTCACATCCAAACGTTTTCTGAACACCTCCAAGGATGGTGACTCAATGACTTCCCAATGCCTGACCACCCTAATATCCAGCCTGAACTTCCCCTGGTGCAACTTGAGGCCATTCCCTCTTGTCCTATTGCTCGTCACTTGAAAGAAGAGACCAAACCCCCACTGTCTCAAACTTCTTTTCAGGGAGCTGTAGAAAGCGAGAAGGTCTCCCCTGAGCCTCTTCTTCTCCAGACTAAACAACCCCAGCTCCCTCAGACACTCCTGGTCCTGTAAAACCTGTGCTCCAACAGAATATCAAGGTGCTTTTAATGCAATTGTTCTTTCTGGAGGAGAAATCAGCAGGTGTAGTGAGATAGAACCCTAATTAATAGGTCCAACAGGCTATCCAGGATTATTCAGAGATAATAAACACAGGGGATGGGATGGGATGGGTCTGTTTTTCAGAACTCCACAATCCTACATCAAATGCAGTAGATATGGATTTATTTATTTATATTTTTTATAAACTTCCTTTATAAAGGAATTGAAACAGATTGGATATTAGGAACAATTTCTTCCCCAAAGGGCTGTCAGGCCCTGGCCCAGGCTGCCCAGGGCAGGGGTGGAGTCCCCATCCCTGCAGGGATCTCAAAGCCGTGGAGACGTGGTGCTGAGGGCCATGGGACAGTGGTGGCCTTGGCAATGCTGGGTTAATGGTTGGACTTGATAATATTTAAGGTCTTTTCCAACCTAAATGATCCTATGACTTTGAGGTTAAAATCTTTGAAGATGCTCTATATATGCCCCAATTCTGGAAAAAAATAATAATGGTAATGATAAAGGGACTGCACCACAGAGGTTGATGGACCACAGTTTCCATACCAGCTTTACAACCTCTAAATTAAGCCTCAGAAATGCTATATAGTTACTTAATATATCAAGTTGATGTGCCTATTTGTGCACTAGAGTGCTTCTCCAGTTGCATGGTACCAAATTCAACCTCCCATATTGAGTTTATTTCCCCCAGGCTATACCTGAAGCACTATTGACTATTAAAGAACAGCTACAGAATAAAAATGCAGCTTCTCCTGAACTTCTTCCCTTTCCCAAAACCTACAAGGCAAATTGCACAATAAGAGCACCATGGGTCTTCCCACATCTCTTGGTTCTCGAAACTGATTTGGAAGAAATCTTCAAAACTAGACAAAAGATGAAGACAAAGGGAATGAATCTCTTGTGCTCCTATACCCACACGCTCCATCCACTCGTATGTGAGTGCATGTGTTGGATCCCTGTAGGAACAAACCTGGGGCTGATGATCTTTGTGCAAAAAGGAAGGAATTGCTTCTCCTTGCAGCAAGGTCTACAAACTGTTACCTAACGATTCACTGAAGCTTTGCCCTCTCTGCTGTGCTCCCCTTCCTGCATCTCAAACAATGCATTTTTAATGTAACGATTAAAGGTTTGATGAAAAAGTTCTAAGTATTGACTTTTGCTCCAGTTCATTCCAGCTCAGCATTGCTTCGCTGATGAACAAGAAATGCAGTTCTTCAGAGCACTTCAGAATGGGCTGTTTGGGGACCTCCTAAAACCATGGAAATGAGAAACAGCAGAAGATTTCAATGAGGAGTCTAAGGTGCAGTTGAGACAGCTGGTAGGAGCCTTGATATCCAGCTCTGTTACTTCCAATTCTCCATTTCCAGTTCCAGTTGCATTTGAGTGCTGCTCTTTCCTTTGTTCTTTAGTAAATCCCATAGCAAGGGGTGCAGCAGACTGAAGTACAAGGGTTTTGTGGCAGAAAACCAGCTGAGCAGTAAACATAAAGAGAAGAAACAACTTGTTGTCCGTAAATCACTGAAGTAGGTTGCCTCAAGCTCTTGGATCCCTCAGTGCACACTGGACATCTTTCACACAGCAAAATCACAGAATCACAGAATGGTTTGAGTTGGGAGGGACCTTAAAGATCATCTACTCCACCTCCATGGCATGGGCAGGGTCACCTCCCACCACATCAGGGTGCTCCAAGCCCCACCCAACCTGGCCTTCAACACTGCCAGGCAGGGGCAGCCACAGCTTCTCTGGGCACCCTGGGCCAGGCTCTCACCATCCTCATCTTAAAACATTTTTCCTTTATGTCCAATCCAAAACTACCCTCTTTCAGTTTGAAACCATTATCCCTTGTCCTGTTCCTACAGACTATGGTAAAAAGTCTGTCCCCATCCTTCTTAAAAGCCCTCTTTATATATTGAAAACCTGTGAGAAGCTCTCCCTGCAGCCTTCTCTTCTCCAGGCTGAAGACCATGGCCTCAAGTGCCTCATAAGAATCATGGTCTAATGGTTAGGAATCTGATGGGATAAAGGTTGGACTTGATGACCCTGGAGGTCCCTTCCAACCATAATGATTCTATGATTCTATTCTATGATTCTAAAAGCCCCAACTCTCTCAGCCTCCAAAGCAGAGGTTCTGCAGCCCTTGGAGCATCTTCATGGTTCTCCTCTGGACCTGCTTCAACAGGTCCATGTCTGTCTTGGGCTGAGGACTCCAGGGCTGCAGGTGCTCTCATGAGAGTAGAGGGGGAGAACAGTAACACATGCACTCATAACCACCTTAATTATTAACTGCTATTAATGTCATTGCTAAAATAACATTTGGTTTAAAGCTGCTGCCTGAGAAGAAAGTAACCTTCAACTTTGGGAACTATTAAAAATAAAGCAATCTACGAGGAGATGACGACTGACAGAGGGAGAGGTAAAGAGCAATGCTTAAATAATATATGCAAACCTGCAATTCAGCCTGACACACGTTCATTTTTCTTGCTACGACACACAGATGTAGCCCAATCAATGAGACAGCCTCCGTGGCAAAGCCATTATTTAAACAAAGCTGGCTTGGCTTAAAAATGGAATCATTTGGGACAATTTAGGGCTGTGATATTACATGCCATTTTGCATTGTGATGTGCTGAGAGATCCGACATCGATATTGAAATAAAAAGCCAAAAACATTTTGATAGTTCATAGATTTCCCCCTTTCTCTTTGACTCCAGGATCCCCAAATGGGTTAACCAGTCCACTAGCTATCATCTCTGCTTGCTGCACTGGGTTTATTACTAATAAAAGCCAAATTGGAGAGCCTTCTTAAAAGGCAGACTAGCAATAAGAACACATAACTACTTAAATGCAGCTTTAACAATAGTGCTCTCTCCCTTTTGAAATAAGCATCCTTTTTTTTCCCCAAAATATATTTGATTGCTGCCTCCAAACACATCACCAAAGTTGTACAAAACAGCAAAGGACATGGGGGAACTTATTTCTTGAGTTGGCAGATGGGATTGTAGTTAAAGCACAGACCAGAGAGAGCTGGGAAACTTTGGTTCAGCTCTCACTTCCACCCATAAAGCACCAGGGCTACTCCTGAATTAAAGACCAGCAGATGCTCCTGCTGTTCGCTAGATCAGGGCCAGTGCAGAGCTCTACATGATCAGTCCCTTCATCTTCCCAGGTCTTCATTCCCCATGTGTAAAATGGGAGTAATCATCCCCCTCTCCTCCCTTATTTGCCCAGTTCAGTTACATCATGCCCTCTTTTATTCCACCCATGCACTGCTGGGTCCCCAGTTGAGGTTGAAGGACCAATTCATTACCATAGCACACACAACAAGCAGCAACATTGCACTGGTTGGATCATCTCCTATCTTCACCTCTGGCTTTTGTAGATTCCCTGAACTGAAGTATCACAATTTGACAGATGTTGCTGTACCACATCAAACTGCTGGAGCACATCCAGAAGAGGGCCATAAGGATGGTGAAGGGCCGAGAAGGGATGAGCTATGAGGAGCAGCTGAAGTCACTTGGAGTGTTCAGCCTGGAGAAGAGGAGGCTGAGGGGGGACCTCAGTGCAGTCTATGGCTTCCTCACGAGGGGAAAAGAAGGGGCAGGTACCCATCTCTTCACTCCTGTGACAGTGACAGGACTGGGGGTGACAGCAGGAGCTGAATCAGGGCAGGTTCAGGTTGGGTGTCAGGAGAAGGTTTTTCCCCCAGAGGGTGGTGGAGCACTGGCACAGCTCCCCAGGGCAGTGGGCACAGCACCAACCCTGCCTGAGCTCCAGCAGCGTTTGGATGATGCTCTCAGGCCCATGGGGTGACCCTGGGGTGTCCTGCCGAGGACACAGGAGTCTCTAATCCTGGAGGGTCCCTCCCAACTCTACACGTTCTATGATTCTATGACCCACCACTGGTTAAACTGGTAAATACTACAGTGACTGCGCAATAGGTAGACAGGACTGGAGGCTATTCCAGTACAGCTCTAAAAATGCAACCTGATGTAAAACCTCTGTCTAAAGCAAAAAGACTAACTTATTCTATTGATTTCCAATGGAATTTCAGCCCTGCAGTTTCAATGGGAAGGAAGATGAATTGTCTCCATGGATGCAGTTTGACTCTAAATGTCTCCGGAAAGACGGTGCGCGCTTGTTAAGAGCTAATCATGGCAAGGTGAAATCCATTTCTCAGATGCTACTTTGTTTTCAGAGATTAAAATCAAAAGTCCTGGGGATTTATTGCTCTGTGAATCAGCAATTGCAAATGCACTGCAAAACAATGCCAGCCTGAAATATGACAGCTCTGAAGCAACAGCAAGCCAGAAGGGATTTGGGACTTCACCCCCTAAAGTATCGAAAGAGACATTCCAAAGTTAAAAGAAGAGAGGTTTTTCACAGAATCCCAGAATCCTAGGGGTTGGAAGGGACCTCGAAAGCTCATCCAGTCCAACCCCCCTGCCAGAGCAGGAGCACCCAGAGTCCATCACACAGGAACGCATCCAGGCGGGGTTTGAAGGTCTCCAGCCAAGGAGACTCCACAGCCTCTCTGGGCAGCCTGGTCCAGTGCTCTGGCACTCTCACAGGAAAGAAGTTCTTCCTGAGATTCACATGGAACCTCCTATGCTCCACTTTGCATCCATTGCCCCTTGTCCTATCATTGGTCATTACTGAAAAAAGCTTGGCTCCATCGTCCTGCCCCTCACCCTTTACATATTTGTAACCATGGATGAGGTCACCCCTCAGTCTCCTTTTCTCCAAGCTAAAGAGCCCCAGCTCCCTCAGCCTTTCCTCATAAGGGAGATGTTCCACTTTTGTCTTCAAAAACTTCCCGTTTTGAAGTGTCAGTGCTGGCTCATGTCAAATAATCACACGGAAGAGCCAAAATGATGCTTTTTACTATCATGATGCAACCAAGAGCAGGGCTCCCCGTGCTGGTCTGCGCGAGAGCTGTGACCCCGCGTGGAGCACAGACCAGAGCTGCCAGGATCTCCATGGGAGGCAGATCCTTGCTGCTTCTGGCAACCCTGCCTGATGGCAGTGCTCAAAACTGGATAAATACTGTTCAGTAAAGTGGGGGCACTGTCCCCTTAGCAGACGGCCCTGTGCCTCCCCAGGACTTAAAGGAACCTGCTGCTACAGACTAATGAATAAAAATCTCTCCAGTCCCTCCAGATCCTCCTTTCGACTGCTCCAGCTCCAACAGACACAGCCTGCCTGGCCAAGCACAGGATTAGGGAATATTAAAAAGCTATCAGAGCCTTGATGCTGCAGGCAGAAGGGTACCCACACGGTCTGTATCTACTGAGCTCCATGTGGGTGAGATCTTCAGCTGTGTGAGCCAGGAGAGATGCAAAGACAGCCCCGTGTCAAACCTCGGCCGCAGGCAGGAATGGGAAATGAGAAATGAGTCTGACAATTAATGCAAAACTCATTTGAAGTTTGCATAGAGGGATGTAGAAACAGAAGAGCATTAAGCATGTGTGTATGACATCACATCTTAAAATCATGGAATGGTTTGGGTTGGAAGGGACCTTCAAGATCATTCAGTTACAACTCCTGTCATGGGCAGGAGCACCTCCCACCACACCAGGGTGCTCCAAGCCCCAGCCAACCTGACCTTCAACACTGCCAGGCAGGGGCAGCCACAGCTTCTCTGGGCACCCTGGGCCAGGCTCTCACCACCCTCACACCAAACAATTTCTCCCTCCCATCCCATCTCCATCTCCCCTCTGGCACTTGGAACCCGTTCCCCCTCGGCCCATCACTCCCTGCCCTTGGCACCAGTCCCTCTCCAGCTTTCCTGGAGCCCCTTCAGGCACTGGAAGGTGCTCCAAGGTCTCCCCAGTGCCTTCTCTTCTCCAGGCTGAACACCCCCAACTCTCTCAGCCTGGCCCCAGAGCAGAGCTGCTCCAGCCCTCGCAGCATCTCCGTGGCCTCCTCTGGACTCTCTCCAACAGCTCCGTGTCCTTCTAGTGTTGGGGGCCCCAAAGCTGAACACATCATGATGTAATGATGGAGAAGTAAATGTTAAATTAGTTTGGCTAATCCTGAAAATGCAATTAGTTAAGAGAAACAGCTTGAAAGGAAGGCTCAAGAGGAGACAGGAAAGTTGAGGTAATGAAGAAAATTGTTTCCACCAAATTGCAATGAGACAGAACGCGCAACCAGGATGGGATTCTTCCCTTCACTCAAGGTGAGATGTTGGAGGCTCAGCCATTTATCAATGGCTGTTGATGATGACACCAAAACACTAGTGACTCTGAGCAAACCTCTGGGAGTTACTGATTTCTAACAAGCCCAAATCACAGACCTGGAGTAGGAACTGGCTTGATAGGGACCTTAGGAAAGGCTGGATTTTAATACCATTCCATTCCTCTCCTGAGGGAGCCCAACAGCTTTTCATCATCAGGAAGAAAGTTAATAGACAAACACTATTATTATTATTATTAAAATAGATTAAATTTGGAACTACTGTCCTTGACAAGAAGCCCTTTAAGGTGTAATTTGAGAATCACAGCAGGTGAAAAAAAAAAAGCCTGGTCTCAGTTATATTGTAAAGCTGAAAAGTGAGGATGCTTCTCTTAATCAGGATGCAAGAAGGCAGCCTGGCTGTGTGCAACCCCATCGTAGGGCTACACCTTTAATTCTGTGGTGGGGAGAATGGGTGTCATGAATTCCTCATCCTCTACATCCTCTGTTTTCCCTTTAATCAGAGCCACTTGGAAGAGAAAGCCTGCAGAAAGCATGGGAAGAAGCAGGGGCGAGATGTTCTGAGTTTCAATCTGGTTTGCTCTTTTGATGGTTTATTTAACTTGAAAATAATGGGTGCTCCTAATTTGTTATGGATGTTCCTATTCCTCAGTTACCAAATCCACTCTAGTATTGGGAACCTCAACTCAGAATGCTTTTGTCTGAATTTGAAAAGCTCTGCATGCCAGGGAGGCAGGGTGACTCACTCAATCACGGGGTCCCAAAATGAGAAGAGTGCCCTGATTTCCCCCAGGTCTCTCTAAACTCAACTTCTTCTGTTCATCACATTTAAAGCAAATGCTCATTTTCAGAGCGGAAGTGTGGGTTTCCTGCTCATTTAAATTAACTCAAACCACCATAAAATATTGTGGAAAGGGACAATGAGTGCACATGGGCCGATTCCTGACAGATCTTTCAGTCCTTTCAGATGTAGAACATTACTCATTATCCACAATTTCCAATAATACCTTGAATTTTGCTTTGCTATTTTAACTCATTAATTAAGACAGATGGCTTGCAAACTTCAAAAATCCTAATGCAGGGTTCTCCATGACATGGCTGACCAGCACGGCTGCCACTCAAACTCTCAGGAAAACTCCTCATCCTGTATTTTCCCAACTTGGAGTGTGAGACAACATGGATCTCCTCAAAAGGGTAAGCTGGAAGAACAGCCCCAGTATTTTATCATAACCAGCTGACATTCAGAAAATTCTAGGTACAGATCCTGCTCTAAATTAGGAAAGTAGCAAAGAGCAGCTCACACCCCCAAAATCCACCTGAAAGGACTCACTTGTTGCTGTTGTGGAGCTTGGAAGAGTGGCTACTTCTGGAGGTGTCATTTTTATTGGAGTTAAAGCAGTTATGCAGGAAAAACTCGACAAGAATCTGATGTGATCAAATACTAAGAGACATGAAGACTTCAGAAACAGAACATCAACGCACAACAGGATTTTATCATTTGGATAGATTTCTCTCTGCAGGCCTCATGGGAATGGTTGGGTCAAGTTGCAGAGCAAGAACTTCAAGTAAGGGTGATTGGGTATGGGAATGGAGGTGGTGGAGTTCCTGTCCCTGGAGGTGTTCAAGAGGCGTCTGGATGTGGCGCTGGGTGATGTGGGTGAGTGGTGGTGTAGGTAGGGGATGGACTGGGTGAGCTTGAAGGTCTCTTGCAACCTCAATGATTCCATGTCCCTGCCCATGGCAGGGCAGTGGGACTTGATGACCTTCAAGGTCCCTTGCAACTAAAGTGATTCTGTGATTCTGTAAAGCTCAGTCATTTCCATCACTTCCAAACAAAGCTGCCACCAAAATTCAAATGCTTCTAATTAAAACAAAAGGGACAGGGGCTTTGCAATACAGAAATGTGACCATTTGATATGAAGGAGCAGAACTCAGGCTGCTTCTTATGAAAGATGCTACATGCAACCAAAACACAACCACTCCTTCACCTAGCAGGGCTTTTTCCCCCCTCTCATACCTTTCATAGTGATGCTACCTTATTTTTAAAATCAAAAAGAAAGATCAGTTCTGTCACCTAAAAATACCAAAATGTTCTTCAGTGTTCAGAGCAATCACTATCTAATAATTAACTATCATCACCTTGAAACTGCAGATAAAGCTGTTGTGTTGACTGCCCTGCCCTGCGCTAGCTGTGGCCAAGCATGGGTGCTTTGAGATGCTGGCTGGTCAGTTCTGATTCTCAGCTAGTTAATCCTCATCTTGGATATTGTTTTTCACCCCAAAATGTAGAATCTGGGACTGTGCAACACGCCAAATGGAGCTACTCACTGAACAAGACAAATGGGTTTTATTGACTTAATCACGAAGACTAACAACTCAATATCTCATTTCTTCATAGAACAAACTCCGGGGGCACGAGGAGAAGATGTAAAACAGAGTCTATAAATTATGAGAGTTTATTAAAGAAATGCCAATGGAAACTGCTTCAGAATTGAATGTCTGTGTTTTGCAAGGCTTCCATGGCAAGTGGGCAAAACATCGACTCATAACAAACGAGGCAAACAATCTACGGGCAATACATCAGGGGCAAGTCCATCATTCCTCTCCTTCAACTGATGAGATTATTCCACTGCATTGCATGTGATGGGATAGGAAACCAAAGGTTATCACATTTTTTGTTGCTGCTGTTCAGATGACAGCTTGTTTTTGTCACAGCACCTTCCCATGCAGCTGCTGTGCCTCTGCCTCCCCAGATGAGCTGAACACGTGGTAGAATCACAGAACCACAGAATCATGAAGGTTGGAAGAGACCTTCAAGATCATCCAGACCAACCCCTACCTCCATCACCACTAACCCACATCACCCAGTGCCACATCCAGATGTCTCTTGAACACCTCCAGAGATGGTGACTCCACCACCTCCCTGGGCAACTTATTCCAACACCCAATCACCCTCACAGGGAAGGAATTTTTCCTAAAGCTCAGATTTCCCACATTTGGGCACTAACATCAATGGTTCTGAGGATTTAGCAGGGCCTGTTGCAACAGGACAAGGGGTGATGGCTTTAAACTAAACAAGGGGAGATACAGACTAGATATAAGGAAGAAATTTTTTTATGATGAGGGTGGTGAGACACTGGCCCAGGTTGTCCAGAGAAGTGGTAGATGCCCCATCCCTGGAACCACTCAAGGTCAGGTTGGATGGGGCTCTGAGCAACCTGATCCAGTTGAAGATGTCCCTGCTCACTGCAGGGGGATTGGACTAGATGACCTTCAAAGGTCCCTTCCAACCCAAACCCTTCAATGATTCTATAATGCCACTGGATGCAACAGGATACAATGGGGTTTGGAGAGAGGACTGAGCTCCATGTGCTCTCAAGTATTGACCTGGCGTACAAAATTCTGCACATTCCCAAATAGTACATAGGATCTGGGGTCTGAGATCCAGAATCTGGGGTTAATTTGATTATGGACACATACCTTCTAGCTTCAAAGAGGATGGAGGCTCTCTCTTCACTATGAGTGAAATGGAGAAGACAAGGGGCAACAGGTACAAGCTGTACCGGTAGACATTTCATCTCAACAAAAGACTTTTTACAGTGAGAGCAATCACTCATTGACATAACCTCCCCAGGGATGTGGTAGGGTCCTCAAGGCTGGAGAGTTTCAAGATGTAACTGGAGAGAATCATAGAATGGTTTGGGTTGAGAGGGACCTTAAAGCTCATCGCGCTCCAACCCCCTGCCATGAGCAGGGACACCCTGCCACTGGCCACTGCAGAAGGGTTAGACTAGATGGCCTTTAAAGGCCCCTTCCAGCCCAAACCATTCTGTGATTCCATGATTATTCCTCCAAGATCTATAGACAGCCTTGGGAGTAGAGGGCGTCTGTTCCCACCCATCAATCTACCTAAAACCTGAACCATTGCCTTCACACCCAGGCATCTGCTATGTGCTCCTTTACTTGCGGGAGGTGGGGTCTTCAGAGGAATCACCCTTCTCCAGCTAGGAGAATGAGGAATTTACGAGCCTGATTTTAGGGTGAGCATAAGTGAGACCTTATTGCCCTCTACAACTACCTAAAAGGAGGTGGTAGTGAGGCTGGTGTTGGTCTCTTCTCCCCAATTGCTGATGACAGGACGAGAGGAAATGGCCTCAAGTTCCATCAGGGGAAGTTTAGGTTGGAGATTGGGAAGAAGTTCTTTACTGGGAGGGGGGTTGGGCACTGGAATGGGCTGCCCAGGGAGGTGGTGGAGTCACCGTCCCTGGGGGTGTTCAAAAAACGGGTTGATGAGGCACTTGAGGCCATGGTCTGATGGTCCAATGGTTAATGATGGGATAAAGGTTGGACTTGATGACCCTGGAGGTCCCTTCCAACCGTAATGATTCTATGATTCTAAGAATCAATTAGTTCAAGAGGAATGGTAGGGGCAATGCTGCCAGCACAGCTCCCTACCTTGGCTGCAATGTGGACACTAGGTTCACACCTCTGGATGCCATTTCTCAGGATGCTGTCCAGAGCCACAAGGTAAAGAAAGACAATAAAGCCCTGATGTCTACTTTCTGCAGAAGGGAGCAGAAACCTTCCTATGAAATCTCTGCTGTCTGGGAAGAGAAAACCACACAAAAGTCCCTGGTGGCCTCATCTAGAACAGGACAAATGCTCAGGGGCTACTGGGTGGGTGAAAATCCTGGGAGAGATCCTCCACACCACAGTAGTGAGGTGCACCAATACACAAGGAGAGACACCGAGCAAGGCTGAGGAAAGAGGATAAAGCAACTGAGTGCAAAGTGTTAAAGTACAAATTGCACCTGCTAAATCTGAGCAACAAGGCTCCGAATTACTGAGACCAAAACAACTTCCTCCAGATAACTCAATGCCTGCATTCAAAGCTAAACATTTTCAATCCAAACCAAAGAGCTACTCTATTGATTTTATGCAGCGAGCCACGGGAATAGGAAATAAATGAGGACAAAGGAAAAAAAAAATGAGAAAAAATGTTTCTAACAATTCCATAGATTCCTCTCAGGGGTCCACAGAGCGATCAAAGCAGAAGAAACTCCTGTTCAAAGAGGGAACGTTCTGCTCTTATTTCCTGACAAATACAAACAAGATTCTTTTTCTTGAACTAATTGACAAAATTTGTAAACAGAAGGGAACCCTGAAGAGGACCACACGCACCAGCTCGGGTATTTACTGCTTCTAATGGGCCAAATTACACTGCTGGTGATTAAGACTCAAGCCTCCAAGGACTGGCTGTGGCTCAGCTTGATAATGAATGGGCTTTTAACGCTCCAAGCCTTTAATCTCTAGGACCCTGGACTGGATCCAAATTGAAGGTAAGTGAAAGTATTAAGACAGCTAATGGGGTCTGTTCTACAGCCAGTGTTAGCTGATCACCTTCAGTTATTTTTTGATTATTTTAGGATGGGCCAGGCTAAAATCTGGCCATGCACCCCCGCAGTACCCAGCAGCATCACATCCCACTGCTTCTGGTGTATGGACATGGATTTCTGCTTTGAAGAAGTTTTTTCTGAAGGCAATCAGAGCTTCTGCCTGATGATCAGAGCAGAAGCAAGTGAAAAAAAGTATTTTTCCAACAGTCTGGGGAAAGATGATATCAAGGTTATCCTCCCACACCTCTCCTTAGCCTCATTCCTTTGCCCCTTAGCTCCTGCCTGGAGACCTCACGACAGCATCGCATGGGCAGTGGTCAAAGGAGTTTCCAAATCATCTCATTCTCCACGTTAAATAGTCACGTTTCAAAAGAAAACTTGCCTCTGTGTTCCTACAACTCCATGAGAGATTAAGAAGCAGAGCCCAGAGGACACAGAAAGTTTTTGTTAACTGCTTAAAGCTAAGTATAAAGGTCATCTCTTGGACAAAGAACGGGGTGATGGACTGTGTTCCCTCATACACACTATAAACTAACAAATTATTTCTCTTATTGTTGTGATTGTTTTTAAAGGCTTGAGAAGCCTTCAGATACACGGCAATGGAGAAGGTCTATGGGGGTCAGACAGAGAGAGCAGGTACCAGGAGATGAGAGGTTTACTTCTCGCTGTGCTGGGTCATTCAGTGCTTCTACACCTCTGCTTTTCCACCCGCCAAAAAACCCCAAGGACAATGAATCCTTCCAAACACTTGCTCTCACTGTAAAAAATCTTTCTTCTGTTGAGATGAAATGTCTACCAGTGGAACTTGTACCTGTTGCCAGGTCTTTGAGAGTCTTCAGATAGAGGCCACCTTAGAAAGAAGCTGACCCCTTAGAGATGTCCACGGCCTAACCAGCCAAGATGCAAATGCTCAGAATTATTAGCAAGTGATTAAGAAGACATCCACTGTGTTTCTAGCTTTTCCACTGTGTTTCTGGGCACCGCAGTATGAGAAGGACATTGAGGTGCTGGAGAGAGTCCAGAGAAGGGCAACGAGGCTGGGGACAGGTCTGGAAAACAAACCGTATGGAGACCAGCTGAGGGAACTGGGGTTATTGAGCCTGGAGAAGAAGAGACTGCTTTCCTGAGAGGGTGGTTGGGCACTGGAATGGGCTGCCCAGGGAGGTGGTGGAGTCACTGTCCCTGGGGGTGTTCAAAAAACAGGTTGATGAGGCACTTGAGGCCATGGTCTAATGGTCCAATGGTTAGGGATATGATGGGATAAACGTTGGACGTGATGACCCTGGAGGTCCCTTCCAACCATAATGATTCTATGATTCTATGAACCCGGTGAATGCGAGTTACAAACAGCTTACTCCAAGTTCTTTCAACCATAGCAAGTCCAAAAGCAAAGTTCTGCCAAGCAGAGACCGTGAAATCAAACTTTACGACTGCAAAGCAACGTGAGGTTAACGTGGATTTAGACATCCACACAATGCACAAGTGCTTATCAACACCCACTGAGAAACCCTACTTACAACCACCACCCGCCCGCTTTGTGTTGGGCACCGCGAGGAGACACATGCTGGGGAAAGCAGGGCTTGTCAGAGGATTTGTGTGGGTAATGCTCTGCTTTCAGCCTCACGCAAGCAATGATCTCTCCCATTTCAGCCCCAGCATTTCAATAGGGCTCTACAGGTAGCAAATTGAAACGTTCAGTCCTCTGTTGCAGGGAGATTGGAGCTGGGAAGCGAGCGGCAGTCGGAACGAAGCGAGGCATCAATAGCACACGCTGCAGCTCTCACTGATGTCGGGTGAATGATTGAGCATTTGTTAAACTTCCACCATTGTGAAAGCAACCTATTATTTTCCTGGTTCTGCTCTCAAATGCCTCAATCACTGACGGAATGAGTGAGTGAGAAATCATACGGTTCATTTTCAACTGCCTTTGTTCGATACACATGTCACTGTGTACCCCATCGCCCATTGTTTCATCAACAACGTGGCCAATAGTTGTTTCTCATCCCCTTTTCTAACATCATGTCGTTAGACTGATGACTCCTCCAACTGCTCAGATCTTTAAAAGTCACCAATCACATCCTGTAACACGATGTGGTGTTCGATTAAGGCTTGGTTTTATAAAGTAAAACACGATGGCACAGCACTCATGCAAAGGGTGTACACACACCACAGAATCCCAGAATCCTAGGGGTTGGAAGGGACCTCGAAAGCTCATCCAGTCCACCCCCCCTGCCAGAGCAGGGTCACCTAGAGTCCATCACACAGGAACGCATCCAGGCGGGGTTTGAATGTCTCCAGCCAAGGAGACTCCACAGCCTCTCTGGGCAGCCTGGTCCAGTGCTCTGGCACTCTCACAGGAAAGAAGTTCTTCCTGAGATTCACATGGAACCTCCTGGGCTCCACTTTGCATCCATTGCCCCTTGTCCTATCATTGGTCATTACTGAAAAAAGCTTGGCTCCATCGTCCTGACCCTCACCCTTTACATATTTGTAACCATGGATGAGGTCACCCCTCAGTCTCCTTTTCTCCAAGCTAAAGAGACCCAGCTCCCTCAACCACCAGCTAGAGCAAGAAAGCTACCACATGAAGTTCAACAAGGGCAAGTGCTGCATTCTGCACCAGGAATGGGGAAACCCTGGTGGTGTGGACAGACTGGGGAATGAGTGGCTGGAGAGGGACCTGGGGGTCCTGGGTGATAGCAAGGTGGATATGAGCCAGCAGTGTGCCCTGGCATCCAGGAGGGCCAACAGTGTCCTGGGGTGCATCAAGCAAAGCATGGCCAACTGGTCAAGGGAGGAGATTGCCCTGCTCTACTCTGCACTGGTAGGGCCTCACTTCAAGTACTGGGTGCAGTTTTGGGCACTGCAATATGAAAAAGACACCAAGCTATTAGAAAGCATCCAAAGAAGGGCCACAAAGATGGTGAAGGGTCTTGGAGGGGATGGCTTAGGAGTGGCTGAGGTCACTTGGATGGTTCAGCCTGGAGAAGAGGAGGCTGAGGGGGGACCTCATTGCAGTCTGTGGCTTCCTCACGAGGGGAGGAGAAGGGGCAGGGACCGATCTCTTCACTCCTGTGACAGTGACAGCACTGGGGGTGACAGCAGGAGCTGAATCAGGGGAGGTTCAGGTTGGGTGTCAGGAGAAGGTTTTTCCCCCAGAGGGTGGTGGAGCACTGGCACAGCTTCCCAGGGCAGTGGGCACAGCACCAACCCTGCCTGAGCTCAAGCAGCGTTTGGATGATGCTCTCAGGCCCATGGGGTGACCCTGGGGTGTCCTGCACAGGGACAGGAGTTGGACTCCATGGTCCTGGAGGGTCCTGTCCAACTCATCTGGTAAAGAAACCAGAATTTATATTTCTCGTTTAGTTGACATGAAAATGAACTTATCTCTTTACAACGATTCACTGAGATTCATCATCTTTCTGGGGGATCAGATGAGCTTTGGCCTTACCATGTGTTATGTCTGGAATCTCTCCTAGTCCAATGTGCCTGTAGTAAGGCTCCAGCCTCAAAGTGTGGCAGAAGGATCCCTGTGTCCTGTTGCTGCTGCCTGGCTGTGCTCTAAGTCTGCTTTGCAGAAACACCATTTCCTTCAAAAGGTCAAGGGTTCTGTTTCTAAGAATAAAAACACATGCTGAAATATTAAAAGGAAGACCTCGAGCTTCAGTCAGTGGAATCACTCTGAATACAGATTGATATCCCAGTCCTCAGCTGTGAGGTTTCTGGGGAGCAGAGCAATGGGTGCAGCAATCTGAATCACTGCTAATGCAGAGAAACAGTTATAAGAAGCTGGGAATTTCTGTGATTCTACACTAAAAAGCCATAAACTGGAGTACATTAGGAAAATAACTGCTGCACTGGTCTTATCTTTTTATTTTTAATAGCCTATTCTGTCTCCATCAGCAAAGAACTGCTCAAAAATAATTGCTCTAAATGACTCTTTGAAGACACATCTCTCTTTGCAAAACCTCATCAAGTTACATGTTAGAAGAGTCCCAAATCTTCCCTTCTTTATTTACAGTACAAATGAACAAACAGAAGGAACTTAAGGCAGTCATTACTGTTAGCACGGCCCAGAGAGAGGTGAGGTACAGGCCCTCTTGCTATTGCCAACATTCTGAGAAGGCTGCTAAACTCACCCAATTCTGGTTTTACATAGGATTTAAGGATTCCAGGTCATAGATTGGAAGGGACCTTAAAGAACACCCAGTCCCAATCCCATGCCAGGGGCAGGGACCCCCCCCACCACACCAGGGTGCTCCAAGCCCCAGCCACCCTGGCCTTCAACACTGCCAGGCAGGGGCAGCCACAGCTTCTCTGGGCACCCTGGGCCAGGCTCTCACCCCCCTCACACCAAACAATTTCTCCCTCCCATCCCATCTCCATCTCCCCTCTGGCACTTGGAACCCGTTCCCCCTCGGCCCATCCCTCCCTGCCCTTGGCACCAGTCCCTCTCCAGCTTCCCTGGAGCCCCTTCAGGCACTGGAAGGTGCTCCAAGGTCTCCCCGGTGCCTTCTCTTCTCCAGGCTGAACACCCCCAACTCTCTCAGCCTGGCCCCAGAGCAGAGCTGCTCCAGCCCTCGCAGCATCTTTGTGGCCTCCTTCTTATGTTGGCCATGTTCTTCTTACGTTGGGGACTCCAAAATTGGTAAGGACTTTACAGTAATGGTATCTTAGAACCACAGAATCATTATGGTTGGAAGGGACCTCCAGGGTCATCAAGTCCAACCTTTATCCCATCATCAGCTCGGTTTCTACCAATGCATCTGAGTGCATCTCTCATCCAACAGCATCAACTTGTGAGATCCAAAACCTTGTCATTTCTTCTCAACACCGTGTTCACCAACAGTCTTAAAGCCAAGAATAACACAACTGCACTAGTGCTCAGCTCAAGCCTAGTGAGCGAGTCCAATCATAGAATCATAGAATCATTATGGTTGGAAGGGACCTCCAGGGTCATCAAGTCCAACCTTTATCCTATCATATTCCTAACCCATTAGACCCTGGCCTCAACCACACTATACTGACCTTAAAACAACCCCCCTGTTTACTCTCCATTCCAGCATAAGCTCGTCCTCCTGCTCCAGTAATTCACATGGCATAGGCTGAATCATCCCAGGCCATGAATAAAGATGAGAGCATTTAACACCACAACAGACTTTTTACCATGTAAACTGTGCCACAGATAAGAGTCAGATCAGAAGTGTTTATTCCTCCGTGATGTAGCTTGGCACATAGCACGTTATAAAAACCAAGAGAAAGAATTTAACTGCAACAATATATTCCGTTACCTGCAGCAAGCAAAGAATCAACTTCAAGAGTTAAAAGATTTAATAGAGTAATAATTCTCTTAAAGTACACGCTAGAAAACAAGTTACAGAGTGCTCATCCCAACCTCAGTCACTGTCTAACACAAACTGGGAACACATTTCACTTTCATGTTCTTGCTTGCTGCTGAATATTATTTTAGAAAGAGTTTTAGAAAGGCATCAGATAGAATTTGCAACCTTTTCCCATTTTATCTTCTAATGCAAACTTCTCAACTCTACAAAAGTTTGTAAATAAAGCCAGGCAACCCTGTTGACAATCCTGAAAAATGGCAGGACGGAAGTGTTTCTGAAGAACTTGCACTATTTGTGTCCCTGCAGACACACACGGCTGGGCTGGGCTTCCTTGCTTTATAGACGTGAGCCTCAACTTATTCTTCTGAAATAAATATTCCTACTACAGGGTTTGTAAAGTGATCCTCTGAACTTAGTGAGATCTGATACTCACAGAATCACAGGATGGTGGGGGTTAGAAGGGACCTTTGGAGATCATCCAGTCCAACCCCCCTGCAGAAGCAGGGTCACCCAGAGCAGGTGGCACAGAATCACATCCAGGTGGGTTTTGAATGTCCCCAAAGAAGAAGACTCCACAACCTCTCTGGGCAGCCTGGCCCAGTGCTCGGGCACCCTCAAGGCAAAGAAGTTTTTCCTCATGTTAAGATG
>VZRW01005106.1:55005-69673 GCA_013398125.1 Aegotheles bennettii
CTCTCAAGCAGTTCCCTGTCCTTCTTGAACTGTGGGGCCCAGAACTGGACACAGGACTCCAGGTGTGGCCTCACCAAGGCAGAATAGAGGGGCAGGAGAACCTCTCTCGACCTACTGACCACCCCCCTTCTAATGCACCCCAGGATGCCATTGGCCTTCTTGGCCACAAGGGCACATTGCTGGCTCATGGTCATCCTCCTGTCCACCAGGACCCCCAGGTCCCTTTCTCCTACACTGCTCTCCAGCAGGTCAGCACCCAACCTGTACTAGTACAGCTATAGACCCTGCAGTTGGTCCTGGATCACATAAGCAAGTGAGAGCTTCTGCATAAACCAACAGAGCTCTCCTGCCCTAAATACTCTGACTGTTGAGCAAATATTCACCAGTATTTTTAAGTACAGAAGCTATTCCTTCCAGTTCAGAGGGACCAGAGAGCTCAATGTCAGCTTCAAAACCCAGAGAGAGGGGGAACATTTTACAGAATGGGAACAAAATACAGTAATTTTTAAATAATTTCATAAATTACTTGGGAAAACCTTAAAAATGTGCCAGGAATAGAAACTCATACCCTCTCTTCTTTTCACCAGCGAGTACAGTGTAAGTGTGAATTGCAAACACCACAGTTTCATATCTCAAGTTGAGATTCAGGAGCCCTGATTGTACCAGAATTTTAGCTCTTATTTAATTACAGCAAAAAGGATTTGATTTTTACAATTTTGAAAATGTGCTCAATGTGGCCCAGGAGTAACCAGCACGAGGAGATCTGCTCTGGCTTTAGAGAGGTCACCATACACGTGTTGGTTTCTGGGAAGCAGACAATGAGCATGAGGGGACCAAATGGGATAAAGGTTGGACTTGATGACCCTGGAGGTCCCTTCCAACTATAATGATTCTATGATTCTATGATTCTAAGTTTGCATAGAGGGATGTAGAAACAGAAGAGCATTAAGCATGTGTGTATGACATCACATCTTAAAATCATGGAATGGTTTGGGTTGGACAGGACCTTCAAGATCATCCAGTCCCAACCCCCTGTCATGGGCAGGGACACCTCCCACCAGACCAGGCTGCTCCAAGCCCCATCCAACCTGGCCTTGAATACATCCAAAATGGATAAAGAAAGAGGAGAGGGGATGCAACCTGAAGATCCAGTGAGAAAGGCTGATGCATTAAAAAAAATGAGATGCTTCAATGCAGAATGAAGGTGTGAAGGTACCACAGGGAAGGGATGCACTGGGTGGGAGCTGTCTCAGGTGTCTTGTACAAGGATTATTCTTACCTCACCAGAAAGAACACAGCAAGCATGTTTAGTCAATTGATCATCACAACCCCAACCATGTGAATCCCAGAATTGTTTTGGTTGGAACAGACCTTTAAGATCCTCAATTCCAACCCAGCACTGCCAAGGCCACCACTAACCCATGGCCCTAAAAGTGAAGTCCTGGATAGAGAAACTAAGGACTTTACTGCTTTTTTTGTCTGCAGTGGCTTAAATAAATCACAGTTTACTGTGCATTACTACTATTATTAGGAATGCATTATTAAAATTCAGTGGGGTCCTATATACCCATGCCTCCTCTACCTCACAGCATCACAGATCCATAGGATGGATCACAGCCCCAGCTCTCCTGTCTTGGAGCATAAAAATTTTGGTGTGCTGCAGGCTGTTCTGCATTACTGCAAATTTACAACAGCTTTACTAAGCTACCAAACTGGACAGTCTCTCAAACCAGGTACCCTTTGGTAAGGTGTGAGCAGGTGGCCTTTTTCTAATAGTTTGGGAATTTCTCAGTCTTTACCCAAAATATTAAGATAATCACAACGTGCAGCTGTGTCAAAATAAATCATCAACAACTTTGCAGACCTAAAGGCACTGAGATCTTAGCCAAAATGCCATTGTCACGTAGTCAGGCATGAATGAAGCTACAAAACATGTTACAGTTCAACCCTGGTCCTAGGAATCATCCTTTTCTTGTGAAAGAGAACATAAATTTGAAATCTTGCTACCATATTACCCCAAATTGTGTCAAAATGTTCTGCTTTTCATTGAGATATGTGTTATAAAATTGGTGAGGCACAGAGCTTTGTTTTCCCTCAGTTCACCACAACGTGAACTGCTACACTTGCAGATAAATAGAAATAAATAAGAAACTTATTATAATGAACACCCTCTATTACTAATTACTAATCAGTTATAAACCATATAGAAGATAAACAAGCAACACAATTGTACCATGATATGGGTGGAGGATGATAGAATTAAGATCATGAAACCTGCTTTCCATGCAAAGACTAAAGAGAAAGAAGAGACAAGTCTTCAGGAACTGTCCCTCAGAGGTGGGGAGAAAGTGGTCACTCTGGTTGGCTTAAGGAAAGAGGATTATTATGAGCTTTCTTAAAGAAGCCCATCCTCAAAACTGACCATTTCTCCATCACTTGGTTTTATATAAAAGGGAGAGAACAAGACCAGAAATCTGAATCACGGAGGAAAACATCCACAACGTTCTAATCCAAACCATCTAATTGCACTATTCAATTAAGAGCTTTTTATATAAAATTTCAATAAAGCAAATAGAAGGGAAAGTAAACACTTTTCCCATCAAACCACGTAAAGCCAACACAGCCAACACACACTTTCAGCTTCGTGAAAAATAAAAAGGCACTTTCAGACACCTTGGAACAAAGCTTTCTCTTTAACAATCCCATCTCCCGCTTCGTACAACTTTATTAGCTTAAAAACACTGCTCAACTCTGCCCTTTGGCTCCCCAGTCCCTGTGCCACTTAGCAAGGAGAATAATAACGAGCAACATAATGGAGCACCATTTCTATCCCTGCCAGTCTCCAGGGGAGAGTAATCATCTCTGTACTGTCATCCCTAATGCAAACGACTATCGCTAATCCACTGGGACTCCGAGTAAAATACACAGGGAGATTGTTTTGCTGTTGCCCACCCTTTCTTCCTTCCCTTTTCAAACCCCATCTCCCTCTTGCAGGAGTCCCTGAGATATTATTAAGCCCACCGACACGGAAACATGAAACGAATGAGGCAGACAGATAAACAGAGCCTGATTTCTCTGCAAAACCCCTTGTGAAGGTTAACCATGGCACAGACTGCCACACAAGCCCACGTTGTTGAGGGCTATTATTAAATTGCACAGTTACCTGAAGGCTGCTATTGTATTATCCGACTTCATTCACACATTGAATTCCAAGCCATGAAAGCGTGAAGGGTTTTATCCAGTCCGTGCTGCCCACAAACATCCATTAATAGGGCAAAACGAATGATATTCTGCAACAACCTCATTTTTTTAAGCTGCACGAAATCAAGTGATGAAACAAACAAGATTTGATTCTTCTTTCCTGCAAATAAGCAGGATTTCAGTAATGATACATAAATACAGATATCTACAGCATGAATTCTCTTGCTCTGATCAGCCAAGACCTAAACCATAATGTCTTTGTTTTACACTGAAATCTCATGTGTGTTTATTCTGCTGTCGATGAAAAGCAGAGCTGGTTTCAACTTGCATCAAAAAGCTGCATTCCAAAAATTTCAATTTAATTTAAAGATCTAAAGGCAAGTTCTTGGCCTTTAGTGTAAGGTCAAGGGATGTGCATTCAAACACCTATAGTAAAGATACAGAGACAACCACTGGAGAGTGTCCAAAGAGGAAAGTGCAGTAAGTGTACAAAATAACATCATGGAAACAACCCAGGGACATGGAAACGGAATCGTTTGGGTTGGAAAAGACCTTTAAGATCACCCAGTCCAACCATTAACCCAGCACTGCCCAGACCACCACTGCCCCATGGCCCTCAGCACCACATCTCCACGGCTTTGAGATCCCTCCAGGGATGGGGACTCCACCACTGCCCTGGGCAGCCTGGGCAAGGACCTGACAGCCCTTCAGGGAAGGAATTGTTCCTCACATCCAACCTAAACCTCCCCTGGGCACCTTGAGGCCTTTTCCTCTTGTTCTGTCTCTTGTTCCTTGAGAGAGAGACTGACACTCACCTCACTACACATCTCCCAGCCATGGGGATGGACCCATGATGGACTGGCAGAGTTACGTGGAAGAGTTAGAAAGAATCACAAGCCAAGCTGGTGCTGTCAGAGCTCCCCTGCTAAAATTTCAAATATCTGACTTGACAGACATTTGAATTTGAATTTGAATTTGACAGATATTCAATTATTTTCTTACCCTGTTTTGCCCTGAAGGCCACCCATTAAAACCCCAAGAGATGCAAAGTTTGGGGAAACAAAGGGGAAAAAAACCCAACCACTACTTCCTCTCTTCCTTTTCTTCCAAATTCCCATTTCCTTCAAAATCAGTACTCAGCTAGTTAAACCCACACGGATTCAAACTCGAGCTTAGCCACCAAGTTGATATTGATCAGTCTCAAGCGCATGATCATCTGGAACAAACCTGTTGACCCAGAAGAATTTGCACCAGTTCCCTCCGGAATCTCAGTCCTCTAATCTGTCTGATAACACTAACAAAAGGTGTCAGCCCAAATGAGGCAGCTGGAGGAGGAGGGAAGGCTCACAAAGGAAGAAAGGAGAGCTCAGAAGAGGAGATCCACAAGGGAAAGGAGCGGAGAGAGAAAGGCTTCACAATTGGAAAAGAGCAGATGACATTCAAGAGGGTCACGGTGTACAGAAAATGAACTGGGAGATTGAAAGGTTTTGGTGGAAGTGCTGGCTTTGAAAATCTCCCTTGATCTATTTTTCTTCATTGAAATGTTTTCTTCACAAGGCCCAAACACCAAACACCTAAAGGATAAGCTGCATCTACCCACTGAAAATGAAGGAATTTGAAGGTGGTATCAACTATTTCTTCTTCTGAGAGACTCAAATTTGATGGCACATTAATTTGTCTCCATTCAGTTATGCATTAGCAAAACTATGAGGTACAAAGCCAGCCTGGTATAAACCTCTTCTCTTGAACTCAACCACATTACACATTCCTTACTCATTACAATGCAACTCAGAACCCGATCCAACACGCAGCCTCTTATCCTCCCCCAGGCCAAATCGTCTGCTGGTTTAAATTTGTTTAATATCCTAGAAGTACATTTATTTTAAGTAAATGAGGATCTGACTCCAAGATCATTCCACTGTGAGTTAGCAAATATGAGGCTATGCTGAAATCCTAATTCATTCAAACAATAGCCAAAGGCAACTCTGGACATCAAAACTTGTTTTAAATTAGGAAGGAACAGCCCTGGGATAATTCCCAGTGTTAAGGGATCTTTAGCATCATGTGGACAATACCACCAAAGATGTGTTGGCTTGGGCTTCTTGTGTGTTATACAGTGTCCCCATCTAGGGATGGAAACATAGATGGAAGATCTTGACTTCCCAGGTTAAAGAGCAGCACTATTATGGATAAAATCAGTAAGAACAGTGAAAAAAGAGAAATTTTCCTACTGGGGCTGAAACTGTAATTTCTTCCAAGCACAACATGGATGTCTGCAGTTCATCCCTTTTTCTGTTTCTTGAGTGATTTGGAAAAGTGAGGCTACACTCTCGTTCTAACCATAGAACCATTGAGGTTGGAAGAGCCCTTCAAGCTCACCCAGCCCAACCCCCACCTCCATCCCCACTCACCCACAGCACCCAGCGCCACATCCAGACGCCTCTTGAACACCTCCAGGGACGGAGACTCCACCACCTCCCTGGGCAACCCATTCCCACCCCCAATCACCCTCCCAGGGAAGGAATTGTCCCTCATGGCCAACCTGAATCTCCCCTGATGCAATTCCAGGCCGTTCCCTCTCATCCTTTCCCTGTGGGCACGGCAGAAGAGACCGACCCCCCCCTCACCCCAACCTCCTCTCAGGGAGCTGCAGAGAGCCAGGAGGTCCCCCCTGAGCCTCCTCTTCTCCAGGCTGAACACCCCCAGCTCCCTCAGCCCTTCCCCATCAGCCCTGGGCTCCAGGCCCTTCCCCAGCTCCGTTGCCCTTCTCACCTGTGTTAACACACTTCCTGGAGCAATAAACCATGCTTTTAAAGAAACTTCACCAACTGGCTGGGCATGGATCCATGGAGCTCCCCACGTGCAGGTTTTACAAGCAAAGCCAATCTCCCACTGACCCAAACANAGCCACTCTGCCCCGAGCCTGGAGCGGTGCCTGGGGTTGTTGTGACCCAAGTGCAGGACCCAGCACTTGGCCTTATTGACCCTCACCCCGTTGGCCTCTGCCCATATCTCTCTGCAGAGCCTTTCTGCCCTCAACCACATCAACACTTCCACCCGACTTGGCGTCATCTGCAAACTGACTGAGGATGCACTCGATCTCCTCATCCAGGTCACCAATACAGATATTAAACAGAACTGGCCCCAACACCAAGCCCTTGGGAACACCACCAGTGACAGCCACCAACTGGATTCAGTTCCATTAACCACAACTCTGTGGGCTCATCCCTCCAGGCAGTTTTTCACCCAGCAAAGAGGATACCCATCCACACCATGGGCAGCCAGTTGAGAAAGGAGGAAAATCATGCCAGCATACGTTTCATAGCAGGGTTTTAATATAGATCTCATCCCCTTCTTTACCCATCAGAACCACTTTTATTTCCCTACAAAGGAAGGTTTCAAGGCTCAGCTCCTCATTCTGATTTTGCTTCAGGAATAACAAGTTTGGCACGCTACAACAAATAAAACACCTCCTTTTCTCTCTTTCATGGAATATTACAGCAAACCAAAGGGGGAGGAAAACATCTACAAATAAACTGAACCTCAAAGCTCCATGAGTCAAACCAGTTACACTCCCCCAGCATCAACATTTAACGGTCTTGCGTTGGTAAAGCATCTTCTTGATGCATCCTAATGGGGCTGATTCACATTTGTATCATCACAATTTCATGTGTTCTCATCACGCTGACAATGAAGTGCAGCAATTAAAGCTGGGAGAAAACAATGCTGACACCAGGGGCAGTCTCAGCAGCTTAGAGCAGTTAAAATCAGATCCCCTTAATTCATATTGGGAACTGCTGCTGGTAGCAACACTCATACATAACCATAAGTATTGAAGGATTTGATCCAGTTGCCCTGCACACCCACAGGTTGCGAGGAGTTTTAGCTCAGGCCAAAAGAAATGGGGTATGAAATTACAATTTCTCCAACTGAGTGGAATATTTCAGAAAATAAACGTATATAAAATCAATGGCATCCAGTGATTTCTCCATAGATGGCAGCTTATTTAGTTGACATCAATCATCACGGTGGGAAGGTGTAAGCAAGGTGCACACAGGAATTCAGGGATTGATTTCAAAACTGGAAAGCACTCCTAGGTCCCATGGCATATTCTAAACAACAACATCAGCAAAAGAGGCATTGGCCCTGAAACGATTCAAATTCAAACATAAACACAGACGTGAAAAGCATGGAAACCTTTAATTTATGAAGACATCAGAAGACCCAACAGTGGGTGACTTAGTGGAAATCTGCATAACTAAAGAGGAGCAGATGCCTTTGTATAAAGGGACCTGATCAATTCAACTGCTCTTATCTGTGACCTGCCCGACCCTGCTCCCTGATGTGGCTTGTAGAGAGCTCCTGGATTTGCAGTAAAAAGATCTTAAAGTTGGTAATCTGTATACGCTTCACCACATGTACAAATGGAAAGTGTTCAGATGCCTCATTGGTCAGGAAACAGCAAAGACTTCATAGCAAATACCAGAAGGTTTTAAGGATTATCATAGAATCATAGAATCATTATGGTTGGAAGGGACCTCCAGGGTCATCAAGTCCAACCTTTATCCCATCATATTCCTAATCACTGGACCATGGCCTCAAGAGACAGTATTATGTCTCTATTGACAGAAATACTCATATAATCTCTCTTAGAATAGAAAGGGGAAGGGGAAAGGGAAAGGGGAAAGGGAAAGGGGAAAGGGATAGAATGGAATCATCAAGGTTGGAAGAGACCTTCAAGCTCACCCAGTCCAACCCCCACCTCCAGCCCCACTCACCCACAGCACCCAGAGCCACATCCAGATGCCTCTTGAACACCTCCAGGGACGGGGACTCCACCACCTCCCTGGGCAACCCATTCCCACCCCCAATCACCCTCCCAGGGAAGGAATTGTCCCTCATGGCCAACCTGAATCTCCCCTGATGCAATTTCAGGCCGTTCCCTCTCATCCTTTCCCCGTGGGCACGGCAGAAGAGACCGACCCCCCCCTCACCCCAACCTCCTCTCAGGGAGTTGTAGAGAGCCAGGAGGTCCCCCCTGAGCCTCCTCTTCTCCAGGCTGAACACCCCCAGCTCCCTCAGTCATTCCCCTCTTCAAATTCTATATTTTTTTTGTATAAAAAAAATTATCTAAGGTGACATAATTCCCAGACCGAATACTTCTCATCTAATGCTTCAAGTCTGCAGCCCATAGGATGCATTTTCCCTCAATTACTTGGTTTTTCTACTCCAGGCACATTACATCCCCCCCACGCACCTCTCATAATGTGATGTTCACAGAGGAGATTGATGGGATGTTTTCCTCCTAATTCTAGACAAACGTTTTTCTCCCTAGCAGCCAAGTGTAAAGGTGATTGCAGCGAATCCCTGAATGCATCTCCATCTTCCCAACAGCGTGCATTAAAACAAATTACTTTGTCCTAGAAAACGTATAGATTATTAAAGCAGATGACTACAAATCACACCTGTGCTACGTAAACTGCTGCAGAAAAGAACTGGCTCCATATGGAGGACTGAAGGCTCAAGGGATTAAATGGAAAATTATTTGTAGATGTGGACAGGCTTTAGGACAAATTCCTAAATATTCTTCTGGAATCATCCCAAGAGCATTTGCAAATGCATCTTCAGACACGTTTATCTTCACACAAAACCCACTTCTCCAAGACAGTGAGATGTTTGTCACCCATGGAAAGACACCAGATGATATTCTGGAAACTGAGCATCAACGGCTCAGGTCTCCCATTGAATCATAGAATCATTATGGTTGGAAGGGACCTCCAGGGTCATCAAGTCCAACCTTTATCCCATCATATTCCTCATCATTAGACCATGGCCTCAAGTGCCTCATCAACCCATTTTTTGAACACCCCCAGGAATGGTGACTCCACCACCATGGTTCACTGGTCACACTCAGATTTTTCCAACGTATTTCTTGACAGGAGCAGAGCCAAGAGGCTGCAATTCAGCCAAGTTGTTAAAAGGAAAGTTTCCACTTGCTTTGTAGTTTTATTTCTAGGAGGTCTACAACCCATCTCCAGTAATAAACAGCATTATTAAAGAAAAGAGAAACTAACTTTCAGGAGCAGGTGAAAGCAGAAAATTGTGTAAAGGCCAAAATTGCTTCTCCTTTTTCTGACATCAATCTTTGACCTTCGCTGTATTTCCAGCTTGTCTAGATCTGAGCAGGAAAAGCTGGGAAATTAAACTGATTTCTCCTCTGTGTGAGTAGCACAGCTCTTGCTGCCCTGTTTCTCTTTTTTTGAAGCCTGCAGAGCACACTCCACACTCACTTCTGGCTTGTGGCCCCAATTAAAGGAGCAAGTGCTAAACACAGAGCTAATCCTGAAGTGATACAAACACCCAGCCACACAGCCCTTCCTTTAGCGTGTGATTGCAAACAGCTAGAATAAAACCACTTCATTTTTTGGGGTTTTAATTGAGAAACACAAACAACATAGAGAGGACCATCAGAAATACCTAACAACGAACTGAAATGAGAAGGATTGGGAAAAAAAGGTCCTTATTCCCCATGAGACGCACCCTTTCTCTCTAAAAAAATGAATAAAACCAGAATTGGTTCAGCACAAGGAACCTTCTAAAAAAATTAATAAAACCAGAATTGGTTCAGCACAAGGAACCTTCTTTGTTGCCCACAGTGATGTTTGGCCTTCTAAAGGAGATGCTGCACACTCAAAACTTCTCAGACACCCAAGAATGGATCATTTATAGCAGTGTCCCACACTCACTGATCCATTTCAAGACTCACCACCTTCCATTCTCACTTCCAGAGTTGCAACCCCACCTGTGATGGCAAATAAACCTTCCTCCTTCCCCCAACCTTCAAACAAAAAATAAGAAACTTGTTCTGAAGCCAAGTTTGGTGGAAATATGAACATTTCCTTCAACAGACTCCAGATCAGGCTTCTGGTGTCCAGGTGATACCAGAGCAAGTCATCTCTACTGGATTCACACTCTTTGTATCCCGTTGTCCTACCTAGAAGACAACAGAGCTGCAGAGAGTTATGTGATCCCATAAATGAGAATGAGAGAGGCACAGAGAAATCAGCCTTGCTCCCAAGGAGCAATCAGAGTTTGCTCACTCCCAGACCTCCAGCATCCATAAAGATGCCTTAGTGAAGCCGGCGACGTCCCTGAACTCATTTACTTAGTCCAGCAGTTGATTCTCCCCCACCTCCTCTCCAAACAATTCTCGCAGCAGAGGTTTTCTGCAGGGGAAAAAGACAACAAATTTTGTTGAGGAAGGTAGAAATCTTGGCAAAAGCATCTGTGTGCCTGTGCTCAGCCTGCGCGGGGTTTCCAATTTCTCCTCTCATTAGGCAGCAACCGGCTTCTTTGATTCAGAGATGTGTATACAGCAGCAGAAGAGATCTCTCTAGTGCTTTTGCTGATGCCACCCTCCCCCTCCTAAAAATAACCAATTGAGGCTATTCCTGCCAGATGTCTTTCATGTGCTGCATGAATAGCTGATGTGAAATAGCTCCTGCATACCCCAGCATATCGAAAGCTTTATTCTCCGGCACGGGAAAGGATTTGTTTAACCAGAATGAAAAAGAGAGCGAACAGAAGACACGCATCCTCCTATACAACTGGGAATTCCAACTGTCTCAATGATATGTAAATTATATTCGTTTTCCACGTGTGGGCCTTGTTGGAAGAGGGACGAGTCAAAAACAGCCCCTTTCTCATTCGGCGCATCTGCTGCGTGCGTGTGTAAGCTGGATTTGATGACTAAGGGTGGTCACAAATCATCTTTCACATTTTTCTCTGGAATTAATTTTCTATTAAATGTTATTGTCTTCATTAAGCTACTCCATTTTCTTCCTGGAAAGCTCATGTTTTGCTGCAAGCAAATGCATGCACCTGAAAACAGAAACATTTCAAGCGACTGGAACTTGAGTCAATGTGCCTCAATATTTACTACTTCTAATTCTTTGGTAGACCTCCAGACAGGCTACGTCTTCCATGACACGACAAAATCAGAACCCAGCAGATCCTCCTAGGATGCTCCACGGTGGCTCAGCCACAAAGTAAAAAGTCTTAGTTTCTTACCAACTCCACTGCCAACATCAGGAGGACAGTCAGACTCTTTACCATGTCCTCTTAGCCTGGAAGAGTTCAAACTGCTGAAAGACAAGCCAAGTTCTATCTTCTTCTTAGATACTGGAATAGGTTTCCCAGGGAGGTGGTGGAGTCCCCGTCCCTGGAGGTGTTCAAGATGCATCTGGATGTGGTGCTGGGTGATGTGGGTGAGTGGGGATGGAGGTGGTGGTTTCACTGGATGAGTTTGAAGGTTTCTTCCAACCTCGATGAATCTATTCTATGCTTCTTTGAAGTTCCAGCCCAGGATTACTTCCCCTGACTCAATACACCCACTGACTTGGGCTAGGCTGAAAGGCACTGCTGAGAAACTAACAGAGAGACAAAGTTCTTGAAACAGGAACAACTGGGGACAGAATCACTTGCTCCTGCAGGGGATAGAAAGCAGCAAACCCCAGAAGGAGTTAATTTGCAAGACCTATGATCACAAAAAAATATGTTTTACTTTTAAAACATGGGATGTGCTGGATTACTGACAGCTGAAAAAGCACACAAAAATTGAAGTACAAATCACTCCATTATCATTTTACCATTTTATTCTGTTATTCCTGTTTGTACTTTTCAAATGCTTGATCAAGAAACAGAGAGAAGATTCTCCAGACAGGTTGTTATTTCTTTTATGCCCAAAGCGTGACTGGCAAGACTATACCAACCGTATCTGAATTGTGATTGCAATAAATTACTTGCAATGTCTTTTATATGTATTTTTTTCTTATGACTTCCTGGGTGTATAACCTCAACTGAGTGTAAAATCCTTAAATATTTCCTTTTGGGGAGAAATCTATTCTGAAAAGCAAGTGCAAAACCAGAAGAGGTGTGAGCACTGTGGTGGCAGATGGAAATCTCTGCCAGTCTCTGTTGCCCCAAGCACACCACGATCAACACTCCCAATTTTTTTTTTCAACTTTCTCAAAAATAAATAAACAAATAATTAAATAAATCACTTGCCAGCCTTGTGCAATTTTGTCATTTAAAGTCACACCAAAAAAGCCATCGAGGGGCTGGGGGTGTCCAGAGAAGGGACCAGAGCTGGGGAAGGGCCTGGAGCACAGGGCTGATGGGGAATGGCTGAGGGAGCTGGGGGTGTTCAACCTGGAGAAGAGGAGGCTCAGGGGGGACCTCCTGGCTCTCTGCAGCTCCCTGAGAGGAGGTTGGGGTGAGGGGGGGGTCAGTCTCTGCTGCCGTGCCCACAGGGAAAGGACGAGAGGGAACAGCCTGAAATTGCAGCAGGGGAGATTCAGGTTGGCCATGAGGGACAATTCCTTCCCTGGGAGGGGGATTGGGGATGGGAATGGGTTGCACCCATTGATGAGTATTTCTGTCAATGGAGACATAATATTGTCTCTTGAGGCCATAGTCCAATGGTTAGGAATATGATGGGATAAAGGTTGGACTTGATGACCCTGGAGGTCCCTTCCAACCATAATGATTCTGTGTTCTGAGATGGGAATGGTTGTATCACTGCCTGGTTTCCACCATGTTTACATTTCCTCCCGTCTCTCAAGCAGGCAAGCAGTCGTTGCTTAACGTGCGTGCTCTAATAATGACTGAAATTAATTTCTTAGAAATGACACCAAAATAATTAATACAGCCCTCTCGGGCTGCGTGTGAGAGAAGCGATCAGAGAAAGTGGAGATATTAAAGTGTCACTGTGCTTCTCCACACATGTGAAATGTCCTCATCAGTTCATAGCAGTCTTGCTTTATTACGGCCAGATTAAAATGAATGTTTTGCACATCTTCATAGAGTGCCTATTAACAGCATTTCCTTGATTTCAGAAATGGCTCGGGTATGCGAATGCAACCCATTCCAATGAATAAATTTAGCACTTTAATGCTATTTATTTACTCCACACTGTAAAATGTAATAAGTTTAATAATGGGTCCCAAGGGGGTGTGAGGTAAGTTGGTGATCATCCTCTCAGCAGGCAGATGAACACAAGCTCGAGTAAAGAAATAATGATCAAAATTCACAGTGCTCCCTGGGATGCCATTTATATACCTGAATCTAATAAAGAAAGAATTACAATGCTTAACAACGTGCTTAGCACTGGGATCTGAATGTAATGAGACCGGCAGTGAGGAATGTGCAGCCACATGAGCTAAATCTGAGGCGTCACATCGGAGGTGTGGACAGCAAGAGCTGTGGTGCCCCAGCAGGGTGGGATTTGCTGGTTGTCAGGATACCTGCACTTTCTTCTTTACTGGCTAGCAAAATCCAGTCCAGGGCAAGCTTTCTCCTCTACATAGAATCATCAAGGTTGGAAGAGTCCTTCAAGTTCACCCAGTCCAACCCCTTCCTCCATCCCCACTGACCCACAGCACCCAGCGCCACATCCAGACGCCTCTTGAACACCTCCAGGGATGGTGTTATCCCATCATATTCCTAACCATTAGACCCTTAGACCATGGCCTCAACATTTTGCAATCATTACACAATTAGTCACAGCAGATGTAAGGAGGATATGACACAATCTTCACGGGGCAGAGAGGCAAAGCAAAGGCAGCAAAGCCATTGTGGTGGAAAGTACCCAGTGGAGAGATCTATCACTAAGACCTGGGAGGGGTAGGATCCCTTCCGCCAACTTTTTTTTTTATTAAAGCAACTGATTGACATCAAGTGTGAGCCTTATTGAAAATTTCTTCTCATAAATTAAAAATAAACTCAGTTTCCAAAAACCAATTCAAAGTAATAATGTAGAGAGGGGACATCTTGGTCCTTCTGTTGCATTAGACTTACTGCGAAGGTTAGGAAGATGATGGGAGAAAGGTTGGACTTGATGACCCTGGAGGTCCCTTCCAACCATAATGATTCTGACTCTAAAACTGAGGTCTCCTTTCACTACTCCTAAACTATACAAGTCACCAGGTAAAATTTATACCTGGAATGGACTATTTAAAGCTCTACGTACTGTGCATGAAGATGTTACACTAGTTATTCTCCTTTAAAGCAAATAATACTCCAACAAACACTGGTCTTCCATGAATTAGGCACTGGGACAGCTCTTTCTCTTCCCCATCCACACTGGGAAACACACCACATTTAGACCATATAACTGACATTTCATTTTTCAGTCTTGTGCCATTTTTCACCTCTAAAAGTTAAGTGCCCAAGACAACCAACAGGTTACTCCACACAAGTAGTCACCCCATAGCTGTATTTAAGAAGAGCTGTCCTTTAGAGCTAGCAGCATGACATTGCTTTGTCTCCTATGTAACTTTTATTATTATATTATTATTATATTATATTATTTATATTATATATAATTATATTATATTATATTATTACTATAATTCATTATATTATTATAATGATTTTGAAACCAAACAACTTAATACACAAATAACAG
>VZRW01005106.1:69769-106565 GCA_013398125.1 Aegotheles bennettii
TCCATTTATTTCTCAGCCAGCAATGGCCACGTTGCTATTTGTCCTTCTTCACATTCATTCATGGGATGTATTTATAGATAGCAACCACTTCCCTCCCTAGGATTCAGTTCAGCTTCCTAATTAAATTCAGGAGGCAGCAAGAAGTGAAATTTAGAGTTTGCCACTACTGAGCCAAAACACAGCCAGGGCATTCCTGAGGTGAATTGTCTCACTCACGGATGGGCAAGATCATCCTAAGCCCCACCAGGTCTCTCCATCCAAAGTTGGCCACTTTGGGAAAACCCAAGGATAGAAACGTTAAAAAAAACCTGTTTCTTCTTCCCAAATATACCAAAATTCAACCAAAGTCTACAGACTGTTTACCCTCAATCCGCCTTAGGTGATGCCCACAGAAAGTAGATAATATCATAAAAAGCAGTTTATTAAAGCTAATCTGCTAAGAGCAGCAAATACAGCCAAAATAAAAGCTGTAGGACTGCAAAGGGAGATGTTTTTACTATGCTGTTCCACAAATGAGTGAAGCAATGCCATTGTAGAAGCATTCCTCCTGTCCAGCTGGAACAATTTCTCTCAACATGACACGGTAAAATAAAATTTATAAATGTTAATCAAGTTTTTAAAGGTCAGGTCAGTACTTTCCGTAATGCGTGTCGAGGGGAACCAAATAGATCAGGTCACTCTGGGACAGCACTGACATTAAAGAGGGGAGGAACTGCAACTCTTCTAGAAGTGAATTAGTTATTGAAATAAGGTTTGCAAAGAAGTAAGTTTAGAGAAGCAAATCCTCAGTACAATTGTGATTGTACATTAGGAATGTCAGATTGGACAAGAGAAAATATTTCTTTACTATAAGAGTGATTGGGGGTGGGAATGGGTTGCCCAGGGAGGTGGTGGAGTCCCTGTCCCTGGAGGTGTTCAAGAGGCGTCTGGATGTGGTGCTGGGTGATGTGGGTGAGTGGGGATGGAGGGAGGGGTTGGACTGGATGAGCTTGAAGGGCTCTTCCAACCTCAATGATTCTATATGATGTTGATCTATACCCAAATGGTCAGAAAAGCTGAGCAGCTCTTCAAAAGGAAAGAAAGCCAAAAGTGGTGTGAAATTTCAGTGATTTATGCAAGGGCAGAAAAGGCAGTGAAGGAAAGGACTTCTTATTAAAGAGTGCTTAAAGTCAAGGATCAGACTGCCCTACTCTTTGAAGCTCGGCTATAAAAAAGGGACAAGTAGCAGGGATTTTGAGATTTGACTCCACACACATCACAGGCTGGGATGATCTGATTGCAACGTTCATCTTTCAATGGCTTTGATTCGTCCTCAAGGAGGGAGTTATGTTATTGATCACTCAGTGATTGTCACAGGGTGAAGATGACATGTGCTGTCAACAGAGGGGGTCCAATTGGTTAAACCTTGAGGACCAGAGTTTGCAAGGCAAAAAACCCCCAAACTAGATGGTGCACATCCCACTGACACCTCAAAGGCTTGAGACACTCAAATTCATTAGGGGAGGGGGAGAAACAAAGTTGGTGCTGTCTTTTTAGCTGACTTTGACAATAGGTTAATCTTTTCAAAGCAAATGTCCTATCAGCCTTTAATACCAACACACAATTTCATCTCAAACCTAAAATCCTTTGCCTCACCCATCTTCTCTTAGAAGATTTCCAGTGGGAGATTAAAATGGAGGGGAAACAGCAAGGGGAAGATGCATTTCATCTGAACTTGGGTTATCGTAAAAGTTGCTGGTCATAGAATCATAGAATCATTATGGTTGGAAGGGACCTCCAGGGTCATCAAGTCCAACCTTTATCCCATCACATTCCTAACCATTAGACCATCAGACCATGGCCTCAAGTGCCTCATCAACCCGTTTGTTGAACACCCCCAGGCACGGTGACTCCACCACCTCCCTGGGCAGCCCATTCCAGTGCCTGACCGCCCCCTCAGTAAAGAACTTCTTCCTAATCTCCAACCTAAACTTCCCCTGACGGAACTTGGGGGAAGTGGTCTCAGTGGTCTAATGGTCTCAGCCCTACAGGGAACAGCAGCATCCTCTTCCCAAAATCAGCCTTGTTTTAATCAATTGTTGTGAAATGAAGCCAGGAGACATAAAAATAGTCCACCCTCACTGTAATATGCCATTTAAAACATACTTATTTAAGCATAAGAATGATGAGAATAATTGTTCTAATAATAAATTATGCCAATACTAGGGTAAATAGGGTCACTTAGTATTTTTGCATACTTTAATACTTTGACTAAAGAAGCCTATGGATAGCTGTGAACTCAACAAGAACATTGTCAGTTCTTCTGCCTTCAGAGATAAAATGCTTAATGGAGATTTTTACCTTTTCCTCTATGTGCTTCTGTCCCCTCCCCTCCACCGACACACACATTTCCATATATTTAAATGCTTTATGAAAAAATTAATTGGCACTGAATATAATAGTCTTGAAAGAAGACAGTAGGTTCCATTAAAACCAGACAGACAACACAGTGCCATGGCAAAACCAAACAAATGCTTCTCCTTTCAAGGGTATTGAAAATTCTACGATGTAATAAAACTAATGACAAGTGCCCATTTCCTTTTGTGATGTCTACTGCACTAATCCTTTGATGAGCTCATAAATTGCAATTCATAGCCCAAGAGCCTCAGATCTCTATAAACAACAAACTCACGACTCGAAGGAACACATTGCAAATAGGACGCAGACAATCTGAAGACAACATGAGTGTTATTAGACCCATTAAATTTGAAGACTCCTCCAAATTCTTACACATTTTCAAAGCTCCTTTGCATACAATTAACATGGCAGTTTATAAAGGCCAGCCTTTTGCAGACTGGCTCATCAAAAGGCTTTAATCTTTGCTCCTGAGCTACAAGCATCAACTTGGTGTTGAGACAACAAAGGAAGGGACAGAACTATAAATGGGATTAAGAAGTTTGAGGTATATATATTACTGTAGATTTATTATCATTATATACAGAATATATTATATTATTTATTATTACAATATATGGTATATATCTATTATTATTGGTATATATCTATTATTGAGAATGGTATATATCTATTATTGTTTCATTTGGAACTTTAAATCCTGAGACTGACCTAGTCCGAGCTTAACCACAGGGTTTTTTCAAAAGTTTATCAATATCAGAATCTCTGATTCTTTTAACTAGGACACATNGAGGGGTGACCTCATCCATGGTTACAAATATGTAAAGGGTGAGTGTCAGGATGATGGAGCAAAGCTTTTTGCAGTGCTGACCAATGATAGGACAAGGGGCAATGGATGCAAAGTGGAGCATAGGAGGTTCCATGTGAATATCAGGAAAAACTTTTTCACTGTGAGAGTGACAGAGCACTGGACCAGGCTGCCCAGAGAGGCTGTGGAGTCTCCTTGGCTGGAGACATTCAAACCCCGCCTGGATGCGTTCCTGTGTGATGGACTCTAGGTGACCCTGCTCTGGCAGGGGGGTTGGACTAGATGATCCTTCGAGGTCCCTTCCAACCCTAGAATTCTGTGATTCTGTGATTCTGTGATTAAGAATGGTATATATCTATTATTGTTTCATTTGGAAATTTAAATCCTGAGACTGACCTAGTCTGAGCTTAACCAAAGGGTTTTTTTCAAAAGTTTATCAATATCAGAATCTCTGATTCTTTTAACTAGGACACATTATTTGAATGTCCTCACAGAATTGTAATACACATACATACATCGTCGCCCTCTTCGGTGAATACTGAAATTATGGAAATTCTAGGATCAATGACAAAAATCAGTGGCTTTAAAGAATACCCACAAAGCTGAAAGACCTCATGTAGATGGAAAACCAGGAAGCAAGATAATTAGGTCGCATCCTTTCCAACATATATTTTAGTAAGCAGAGAATCAGATTGTGCTCTCTCCTTTATATGCAATTCCAAAGGTGGAAAAAAACCAGGTGTATTCATACTGTCCTTACCCATGGATGGAATTTAACTGTGGGAATAGATATTCCCACCTCTTTGTCATGCAAAGCAAGAGCAGATTTTTCACCACAGTTATAAATATCCTAAAGGAAAAAGTGTAATGTCAGTAGCTTTGTCCTTGTGCATGAGATGAGGATGCAACTGTCCAGTAAATGTCGTGAAGAGCTCTTGCTAAAGCTAAAACCCAAGACTAAGGCTCCTGACTACTTGTGGTTCACTTTGGGTTCTGGACCATCATCTGTGAGACAGTAGGAGAAATAACAGAGTGTGATGGCAAGTTCAATAAGAAAGAAGTTGGCTAAAACCCTCTCAATTAAAGCAGTATTGCAAAATTTTAGTCACCTGCTTCTTTGGGGTGAACAAGATTGGTTTTGTGGTTACTTCAAAAAACCTGCCCCTTCCCAGAACCTGAACTGACATGTTTTCCATCCTCTTAAGAAATGACACAAGCCAACAAGTGTTTTTCTTGCTGATGTGCTATGGAATTAACAGGCAAGGCTCCAGAGCACTGAAAAAAATGAGGATTGGGAAACATACTCCCAAAGCATCAGCAACTGGGTCTTACCAAATAAGACAGGACCTTAAGCTCTGTGTCTTATTTTGTAATCCGTAATGATAAGAACATCACTAAGATCCCAAGGGGAACAGAGAGAAGAGAACCAGCCCTCAGTCTGACCCTTCCATGCAGTTGTGAAGCTGGGCAGATCTCACTCCCATTCACACCTTCAAGCTGTGGTTGATCTTGTTGAGCTGTTTTTTCTGCTACTGTTTCACAGCAGTGACTGAAAGGAGAACCTCAGTGCTCTGCATCTGTTGGGTGTTGCTTTCACTGAAACCATCTCCATCTTCTAACTATTCCTCAAATTTTCCTGCAGGACTGACAACTTATTGTAAAGGAAAGCTGACTACATCCTAGGCTGCATCAAAAGCAGCATGACCANATATATTACTGTAGATTTATTATCATTATATACAGAATATATTATATTATTTATTATTACAATATATGGTATATATCTATTATTATTGGTATATATCTATTATTGAGAATGGTATATATCTATTATTGTTTCATTTGGAACTTTAAATCCTGAGACTGACCTAGTCCGAGCTTAACCACAGGGTTTTTTCAAAAGTTTATCAATATCAGAATCTCTGATTCTTTTAACTAGGACACATTATTTGAATGTCCTCACAGAATTGTAATACACATACATACATCGTCGCCCTCTTCGGTGAATACTGAAATTATGGAAATTCTAGGATCAATGACAAAAATCAGTGGCTTTAAAGAATACCCACAAAGCTGAAAGACCTCATGTAGATGGAAAACCAGGAAGCAAGATAATTAGGTCGCATCCTTTCCAACATATATTTTAGTAAGCAGAGAATCAGATTGTGCTCTCTCCTTTATATGCAATTCCAAAGGTGGAAAAAAACCAGGTGTATTCATATTGTCCTTACCCATGGATGGAATTTAACTGTGGGAATAGATATTCCCACCTCTTTGACATGCAAAGCAAGAGCAGATTTTTCACCACAGTTATAAATATCCTAAAGGAAAAAGTGTAATGTCAGTAGCTTTGTCCTTGTGCATGAGATGAGGATGCAACTGTCCGGTAAATGTCCTGAAGAGCTCTTGCTAAAGCTAAAACCCAAGACTAAGGCTCCTGACTACTTGTGGTTCACTTTGGGTTCTGGACTAGTTCTGTGCTATTTGTTACAGAGCAAACAGCTCAACAAAGGACAAAAAACCTAAGCGTGGAAGATGAAGCACAGTGAATTGTGAACAGCAGTGATTTTCCAGCTGAGGAACCCTGACCATCTCTGCTGGCACCCCAGGGAAGCTGTGATAATGCAAAGGCCTGAGGACACCATCTCAACGTGTCCATCCCAGGGCGTGCTGGGTGCACTCCAGCGTGAGCCAACCCTTGCTCCTGCCCCAGAAGGCTCCCTTGAAGCACGCAGGCTTCATCTATCTCCATAAACCAACCTTCCCTATTAAAAACAAAGTGACACTGAAGTCACGCAGCCCTTACTGAGAATTTGGCACAAGCACCCTTCGGGCCAACAGTGTTTGAGAGAAGCTACACAAGAAAGACAACCCTTGAGCTTGAAACGTCTGCTCTTGCTCTACCCCTTGGCACCTCTACCCACCTCCTAGATAAATCTGGATGGAGCTGAACAAAGGAAAAAGCCATGTTAAGCTTTGCAATGATGAACATTAATGGCCTGTGACAACCATTCTCTCTGGGGTGGCCTGTCAGCCAAGGTGAGAAGTTTTCATTCAACTCTGAAATCACATGGATATCAAAAACGTCAAAAGATTGAGTGTAAAAAGCACCCCCAGGCCAAGTTGAACGTGATTTCCACATTCTGGTTTTGCTTTTCTTTTTTTTCCCCTCAATATATTCAACCTCTGAAGGGGGATACTACACACACAGTTATAAAAACCAGAAGCTGCAAGGAAGAAATTCTCACTTATACGCCCCCAACCACTCTGATACTCACAAACCCAGCTGGTTCCTTGTTCTCAGCACACCTGCAGCCCCAGTGTGGTTCTCTATTCCTTTTTCTCGAGGGGATACCTACTGGTTCTGTATGGTTCATCAAATGACACTGTATTCCTTATCGTGCTATTATTTTCCAAAAGTTACATAGTGGTTCTAAAAAAGAGCAGCAAAATGACAAGACACAGGAGATGGAAGATTTCAAGCATATGCTTGAAATGTCACAAACAGCAACAGTAAAAGCCATCAGAAAGTGGCAAAAAGTGCTAAATATAATTGGGGATTTAATTAGGACAAAGTGTTACTAATATACCCTTTAAAAATTGGGAACTCAAAGCATATAAACTAAAGCGAAACCTTTCTATTTCTGTACGACTGTGCAAAAAAATCCTCTGCAAAAATAACTCCCCATGAACCACAGTTCCAACACCCTCGAAGAGCAGCNTGTAATCCGTAATGATAAGAACATCACTAAGATCCCAAGGGGAACAGAGAGAAGAGAACCAGCCCTCAGTCTGACCCTTCCATGCAGTTGTGAAGCTGGGCAGATCTCACTCCCATTCACACCTTCAAGCTGTGGTTGATCTTGTTGAGCTGTTTTTTCTGCTACTGTTTCACAGCAGTGACTGAAAGGAGAACCTCAGTGCTCTGCATCTGTTGGGTGTTGCTTTCACTGAAACCATCTCCATCTTCTAACTATTCCTCAAATTTTCCTGCAGGACTGACAACTTATTGTAAAGGAAAGCTGACTACATCCTAGGCTGCATCAAAAGCAGCNAAAAAAATCAATCTAAATAAGGCTCCCAAAACCACCTCTCACAGAGAAAGCAACAGAAAAGGAGTAAGTTTAAAAAATCCCCCTCCTCTCAGACTTCTGCTTCAGTGGCTGCGCTGGAGCAGCAAACATCCTGGTGGAGATGGAACTAGAGAGCTATTGCAGTGCAGCTTCATAGGTTGGTTCATCATTATGGTTGGAAGGGACCTCCAGGGTCATCAAGTCCAACCTTTATCCCATCATATTCCTAACCATTAGACCATTAGACCGTTCAACACAGACCTGGAGCAGAAGAAGACAGGACAATGACTCTGGAGTGATTTTCCTGAAGTGGCTAAATTGGAGGGGTAAGGAAAATGGATGTGTTGACACGTGTGTCCAAAGAAGGGCAAAAAAGCTGGTGAAGGGTTCAGAGAACAAGTCCTGTGAGGAGCAGCTGAGGGTGTTCAGCCTGGAGAAAAGGAGGCTGAGGGGAGACCTTCTGCTCTCTGCAACTCCCTGAAAGGAAGCTGGAGTGAGGGGGCTTGGTCTCTTTTCCCAAGTAATAAGTGATAGGACAAAAGGAAGTGGCCTCAAGTTGCACCAGGGGAGGTTTAGGTTGGATATTAGGAAAAATTTCTTCCCCAAAAGGGTTGTCAAGCCCTGGCACAGGTTGCCCAGGGCAGGGGTGGAGTCCCCATCCCTGGAGATACTTAAAAGCCATGTAGATGTGGTGCTGAGGGACACGTTTTAGCAGTGGCCTTGGCAGTGCTGGGTTAACGGTTGGACTTGATGATATTATAGGTCTTTCCCAACCCAAATGATTCTATGATTCTATGACACAGCTGTGCAGAAGAAGTCTTCAGGGCTAGACCAAGTTCTCATTCTCTAGAAGATGACAAGTGATGGACTCCTGCCCGGACAGTGCTGCCTGAGACACCTCATAACAAACCCTATACAAGATACTAACTCAATTACATCCTACTTGAGCAATCTCCTCTTTCCTTTGTCAAGCTGCCAAAACAACCATCAAGAAGTTCCTAATTAGAATCTATGAAACAAATCCATGGAAAAGGCACTGGAAATCCATGGATTCATCTACAAAACAAATCCATGGAAAGTGTCATTTAGCATTGACTTGTTTTGTTTTATAGAGAACAATGGAAACTGGGCAACTGCAGTCCTTTTTGGGGCAAATAATTTAAAATACTATTACATTTTATATAAAATAGTATTAGACTGAGGGGAAAAAAACAGATGGAACAATGGAGAAATGCAATGAATTAAGTGGTCTGATGTACTAAAACTGGTACATCCTAAATCAAGATGTTTCAGCAAAGCCCCACCCAAAAGGCCCGTGTCTCTGCATGAAATCAAGCTTCAACACATATCCTTAGGGATTTGGGGATAAAAAGACTTACTAGAGGTAGCAAAGGTTCTGGCAGAGCATGGAACTGAACCTCAAACTCCTAAACTCACCATTTCTTTGCAGCCATAATGGAAAAGCTACGAATGGGTTAAATCCCAGCAGTTTTGTACAACATCTGATTGTCCTACTTACTCAAAGAAGGGAAAGAAAAAAAATCATTCCACTGAAATTCCAAAGGGGGATCTCCAGTGTGAAGGGCTATGAAGTGACAATCACTAATGACTTTTGACAATTTGACTTCTTTTTCCTGTGTTGAGCTGCTGGGACTTGCTACCAAACACAGGGAAGTCCTAGAAAATGCCCCTTAGCGACACTGACATTGTCTTCTCCCTGAGTTGGGCTCTTCATGCCTGATGCTATTTCTATCCAGAGAAAGAATTATGCCTCTTAAGCTCTGTAAAAATCTACTGGCAGCCCCAGATATCCAAGTTTGATTTTATATGAAAAGGAGAGGAAAACAACGTATTTTAAATTGCCTTTAACATTCATCAGGTCTGAATGCAAGACACGTCTCCAACAAGATCTACCTGAGCTTCTGGAATTGGAAAGAATTTTATTTGAAAGATTTTATTTCATCTTCTTGGAAGAAGAAAAACTTGTCACTATTGTCACACCATCGGTCTTTTAATCTTTCTTCTTTAGCAACATATGTTAAATTATAGGAACAATCATTTCTTAAATGCCATGGGCTAGGGGAAATTCTGGGTCATGATTTTCAAGCATTTGCAATGAGTCCCATCACGAGACTGCACACATACTTGTGCTTCCCTGCAGGAAAAAAAAATGCAATCCATTTAAACCTTTCCATTAAAAATCTAGGCTAAAAATATAGAATATATACAGGATGATTTAATTCATTTTTCATTTGATGCTGTGTTACCCAAATAAATTTTGGGTTTGAATGGGTGTCAAGTCCAACTTACAAATATCCTTATCCTTAGGGATATCCTACATTAAGCTTTGCAACACCAAGGATGGAAATAATGTGAAAAGGTGAAAGTTCACGAGTGTTAATCCTTATGAATCACAAATATTGCTATGAATGATAATTAATTTCTGCAGCAGTAATGGGGCTGTGGCACGTGATTTCATCAAAACCCAACTTTGCTGATTAAACATCTTCCAGAATTTGGTTGTTCTACATCAAATAACAGTAGGTAAAGGTCATTGGAAGCCACATTTCTATTCATTAGACTTCAGGAATTTTTTTAACTCTCTCCCCCCCTTTCTTTGCCAGACCAGGCACATAACTGAAGCAACTAAGCATACAAATTCAGCAGCTCAGCCTCCCATGCTTCATTTGCATCTGTTGGTAGATAAGGTCAGTGCAAATTGCAACCATAAAATCTTTGCCCCATCTACCATTTAGCACCACCATTTCTCACGTGAAATCAGGGGCAATGCTACACTCAAGAGAGTTTTTCTCTCCTGCTGTAGCAAAGCCAAAATGAACAATAATCCTGTTGGGTTTGAATAGAATCATAGAATCATTATGGTTGGAAGGGACCTCCAGGGTCATCAAGTCCAACCTTTATCCCATCATATTCCTAACCATTGGACCATTAGACCAATACAAAGAGGGTTTCTGGATAGAGCACAATACTCCTCAAACTGGGCTTATGTGCAGGGAACTCTGAAATACCTTTTATTTATCAGCCCTCCAGGCATGTTGCTTATTCTGCCAGGTTTTCAGGAAGGTTTAAGGACACAGGAAGAACTTTGTTTACCTCGCCGACTTGATTGACATCTTTAAGTGATATTGTACTCTCAATAGCTATTGCCTTCAATTCAAAGAACTTAGCTACATTACTTCCAAGATCATATTTTTAACATTGTAAAATGCTTAATGGTGGGCAATTACAATGCATTATCAGAATAACTGGAATAATGCACATACAACATTACAAATGACAACCAGCAATTAAACCCATTTCTGCCTTTCATCCAACTAAGCAGAAAAAAATGAAATAACTATTGGCCTGGGCATATCTAAAACTGATAAAAAGTACCCAATCTGCTCATGAACAATAGTCCTCTGTCCTTGAACACTTCTATTTGTTTTTTTTTTTAATATGGAAAAGGTGCTGAACATTTTCTTTAGGTGCCTTCTGAGGGATGCACATGGCAGATCTTCTCCCATCATAGAATCAAAAACGTGCATTTCACATGGCTGGAACAGATGCACCTCTTGTGTGACCAGACACATGCCAGTGGTGGGGACTTTGGGGAAAAAAAAAAAGCAGATATAGACATAATGAAGAAGTTTTTCCCCATGAGGGTGGTGAAACCAGGAACAGGTTGCCCAGAGGGGTGACGGATGCCCCATTCCTGGAAACATTCAAGGCCAGGTTAGATGGGGCCCTGAGCAACCTGGTCTAGGGGAAGAACATCCTGCCTATGGCTGGGTGGTTGAACTACATGACTTTTGAAGTCCCTTCCAACTCGGGCTACTCTGTGATAAGCAGAGGTTGGAGGAATTGGTTTTTTCAGGAGATCATTTGGTGGCAAGGTTGGCCCCTCTTGTATAGAAGGAAGATTGACCCAGATGAATGGGAAGCAGCAAATATTCCCAAATACTCAAAGCATTATGAAGAACTAGGAGGAATGCTGCCTGGGAAGGAGATGAAACAAAAATTTAGTAGCCACGTGATGGAGAGAGAGCAAAATACCAATGTTAAGATAAGCAACCAACAATCTGGGATTCCTTGTAATTAATTAACTTCTATTATTTTTTTAACAACAACTCACTTTCAGTTCAGATGAACAATTTACATATGATGCAAGCCAGGTCTGATTCCAAAAGTTCTTTGAATTTGAATTCCAAGTGAATTACCAACACCCATTTTCATTAAAACCAACGACATGGTGTGTATCAAGAGGGATGACCTTCACAATGAGGAAGGGATTGCAGTGATAAACTGCACAGTCCTATAAAATAAAATGAAGAATGATTCTAGACCGAAGACTTGTCGCTACCTTTTGTGAAGATGTAGCAGAGGAGGATGGGTTTATTTCCTCCCTGTAGTATTATAAAACTTCAGCAGAATGGTGACTTTCTTCTGAGAGCTCTGGAGACCTATTAGAAGAGAAGCAAATCTGACACTTCCCAATATTTCTCCCTTCTTGCTGCAATTAGTATTATTTCTAGAAGGTCTCCAATTTTTGTTTGTATTCAGAACAATTACATCTCACGTCCACTGAACCTGGCTCAGGAGTAAAAATTACCAACTTGGGTATCCCAAAACCAAGGAACAGACAATTTTTGATGGATCTGCATTTAATTAGCAATAGTATTGGACCTTATGAAGTAAAAATAATTCTTTTTTAATTTATTTTTTTTACTTTGAAAATACACTCTCTTACTGCTCCTGCAGAAATAATGAGTTTACTGAGAAAAGTCATCAAAAATTATTAAAGCCACTAAGAGCTTCAGTCAGAACCTGAGCATCATTACATTTTACACCACACACAGCACTGCTAGCACGCTGCCTTCTCTGGAGTCTTTTTATCCTATGATAAATCAGCCAGGGCAGCCAAAATAAAACCTAAATAAAAAGTGCTTTGTGTTCGGAGGCATTATCACATCATTTAGCATCCCTGGTACCACCACTCCATTAATTTTAAGTATTATTGCAAGGATGGGTTCTTAAGTCACAATAAAGACTATGAAATATAGAGATGCTATTAGCTCCTGCTATTTTGTAACATCTGTTTTAGTATTTCCACAGCAAAAAAAAACAACCCAGAAACCAACTGATCTGAAGGTACAGAACTAGGGTGATGGTCTTAACTGGTCCTACTGGGCTCCTGAAATCTCAAGTTGCCACTATCATGAGTAGCAATTGCATATAAAGGTCCATTTCAAAAAATAAATTCTGGGTTATATGGCACCGTCTGGATTTTCTCCAGGGACAAAACTACTTACTGGTGTCCATATACTCAAAGAAACATCCCTAACGCTTCAACAACCTGTGATTCACTGGAGTCCACCTCAGTAGAAACACAGCTTCAGACTCTCCTGTTCATGCTCCATCCCTGAGTGCAGAAGCACTTAACTATCCATAAAGCCCCTCACCATCAACCAGCCACCAGTCAGCTGCTGGTAGTGCCATTCATCTACAGATAGAATCACAGAATCATTATGGTTGGAAGGGACCTCCAGGGTCATCAAGTCCAACCTTTATCCCATCATAGTCCTAACCATTAAACCATTAATGACAAACCACTCGACTGATGCCTGGAGTAAGAGTTATCTCCAATTTACAGAGAGGCAGAAGTGATCAGACAGCATCAGACATCCAGTCTGGGACCAATTCAACTTGGTCTTGCTGCTACCATGCAGGAGGGGAGTCACCAACCTTGCGCTTTAGAGACGTGGTTTAGTGGTGGACTTGGCAGTGCTGGGTTACCAGTTGGACCTGGTGAGGTCTCTTCCAACCAAAATGATTCTATGACTCTAAGATGGTCCCATCACTCCATCTAGATTTCAGACATAGTCTCCAGAAGGAAAATTCCCAGTTTTGAAGCCAGCAGAAGATTCTGGCTTTAAGGAACTCAATGATGAGAAGAAAGCTGCTTGAACACAAGGCACTCACACCATATTATCCTAGAAGTAGTCCTTGGAGTTGACTAAATCATGCAAATATACTCAGAGCTGTTGCTACCAGGCTACAGAAGGACGCTCAGAGCTCAACTAAGCTGTCACCAACCTGTTGCATCCCCTAGAGGAAAAACACATTTGGAAAAAACCAAAACCCAGAGAGACAAAGTTACAATCAAATGAAAAACCTGGACCTTGACCAGTAACAGTGGGAATTTATGACTTGCAGTTCTGTTCTGCCTATTCCAAATCTCCAAAGAACTTTTGACTGTTGAACTCAATGTTTCATCCCTGGCAGTTGCACAACCAGGATGTCCACGTAGAGAGCAATTTCATGCTGATGTGTCAATGAATTGATGTCTCTGAAAAGCTTGGAAGTTATCAGACGAAAGGAGCTACAGAAATGCTCAGCCGTGGAGTTACACAATGTGCGATTACTGCTGATACATCCAGAGCTCAGGATGCCTGGGAACCAAAATAACCAAAATAAAAGCCAACTTCTTCCTGCAAAATTTATTTACGGCTCTTCTGCAGTCTTTAAAAATTAGCAGAATGTACAATTAAACTCCTCCTCCAAAAAGTTACTCTGTGTAGGACCTGGTGTGTGAATAACATGCTCTTCCATGGGCTGACTTCCCTGCAAAGCATCTCCCATGGTGCTACAAGGACTTTCCTTTCACCATGAGCCTTTGGGGCAGCATGAAAACCCTGCAAGAGGTTGTGCAGCCCCATCTGATGTGGCCAGACCAAAGAATCTGGTCTATAAAAGAGCAATAAATGAGGGTGCTGCATTGTAATATCCATGACTGACTTCAGCAGAAAGGAAAAATGCAGCTGATCAGTGAAGTGACTTTAAAACCATTATTTTTAGCTCTGCTCAGGAAACTGAGAAGAGTGTAATAGTTGAAATAAACATTTCAGATTTCACTCTTTGAAATCATAAATGAAAATTAAATTCTTTGTAAATTCTTTTTACCCCTTTTAGTACCCCTGGTGGAGACTGAATTTCACCTCCATGCTCTATAGTTTCTCCAAATGATAAAGTTTTAAATTGCACATAAGGTTCTCAACAGCTTTGCAAGAACCCAGCAAGAATAATCTACCCAAAACACAAAGCATAGAGCTCAGACCTGAGTGGCCCTAGGGGAACCCCAGTGCACCACCAAAGGCCTCTCCCAGAAGATCCTTTAGCTAAATAACACAACATTTATGTAAAAAAATAATAACGATCAATTAAAACTCTTTCATATAAATGCTGTATGGGAGAAATGGGGTCCAACACCCACTCAAGTTCTGGACTCTTTAGCTTTGCTTTTAACAGCAAATACAAACCACAGGAATCACCTTTGTTTGGTTTCATCAAGGAACAGCTCTCCCGTATTTCAACTGAAAATTGATAAAGCTTTATGAGAGCAGCCATGTGCACTTGCTGAAGCTTTACAGGGCCATAATTGTACAGCTTGGACTTAAGCCCCACCAGGTTTTCCTCCTTGGGTTTCCCCTATGATTACTGCATCAAGTTCTGGGCACCATGGGATGGGAAGGACATTGAGGTGCTGGAGCAAGTCCAGAGAAGGGCAACGAGGCTGGGGAGAGGTCTGGAAAACAAGAACCAGCTGAGGGAACTGGGGTTATTGAGCCTGGAGAAGAGGAGACTGAGAGGAGACCTTATTGCCCTCTACAACTACCTAAAGGGAGGTTGTAGTGAGGCTGATGTTGGTCTCTTCTCCCAAATTGCTGATGACAGGACGAGAGGTGATGGCCTCAAGTTCCATCAGGGGAAGTTTAGGTTGGAGATTAGGAAGAAGTTCTTTCCTGAGAGGGTGGTTGGGCACTGGAATGGGCTGCCCAGGGAGGTGGTGGAGTCACCATCCCTGGGGGTGTTCAACAAACGGGTTGATGAGGCACTTGAGGCCATGGTCTGATGGTCTAATAGTCAGGGATATGATGGGATAAAGGTTGGACTTGATGACCCTGGAGGTCCCTTCCAACCATAATGATTCTATGATTATAGGCAGGGAAAGCCCTCCCTAACGTATTTTCTGAACAGCTTCCATGGGCAGATTACAAACTCAGAATCTGTCAGGTTTTTTCCCTTTTCCCCCACAGTAGAACTAAACTTAAGCAGCACTTCCATTCAGAAATGAGCTGAGATTACGTTGTTCGCTTGATGAATGTACTACGGCTTCGAAGTAATTCACTGCCACGGAACTGAATTAACACTGCTTGCAGCTATTCAACCTAAATTCTTGCAAATGTCAAAATTTCTGCGTTCCTTCAGGTTGTATTTCATCCAAAGGAAAGAAGGAGCTGGAGACATGTGAAATTTCTGACAGGCTGCTGATTTTCTGTATGGATGAAGCATGTTTGAAAACTCCAAACTTGACTGATCTGCTGCAGCACATTCTCTGACAGACAATATAAAATCAATGCATCACATATTAAGAGTTTTTTTGGCGTGTAAGAGTTTTTGTTTGTGTGGGAAGTGGGAGGGGGGGAATTGCTTTATTTTCTGTCATTGAAAATGAACAGCCTTACCTTAAGGTTTTTATAAACTGTCATCTTTAATCAGACACACACAGCGAGACTGTCAGTTCTCAAAGCACTGCGGGGGGGGGGAGCACAAAAATGTGAAGCTGCTCCCTTCCCCGTGCATGTGCCCTGTTTCCACGATGGCCCCAGTCAGAACGAAACCTTTCCTTAGCAGTGTCACAACAAGGAGCTCCTCTGAAATGTGTCTTTATAATTCAGTGACAAGAGACTTTATGAGAGCTTGTCAAAGAGAAAAGAGTTGGGATTCGCCTGCAAGAAACATTCATTCCCGCTGTTGACAGATATAAAGTACTAAATGTCAACAGCAAGGGACTCGTCAACTAAATGTCTTCTAAACACTCATTAAACCAAGGGGAGGGGGGAAAAAAAAAATCAGTAGGTGGGTGTCAAATTGCTCCCTTAAGATTTCGATGCAGGTCAATTGAAGGAAACAGCAAGCGTATGAAAAGTTGCATGGAGCATCTGTCACGCTCCAGGATGAGTATTAACAAATACAAAACAGAGAATATTCAGCATCACGGCGACTATTGGGACTGTAATGAGAGGCAGGAGTCAAGATCTCCAGATCTGAGTCCCATCTCCCTGCCTCCATAGCCTCAAAAAGGAAGGGATCACCCACCTTGCAGAAGATTCAGATTAACTGAGATTTTGATAAACTCAGATTTTGATAAACTCAGATTTTGATAAACTCAGATTTTGATAAACTCAGATTTTGATAAACTCAGATTTTGATAAACTGAGTGAGATTTTTCCCCTCTCTCTGAAAAAACAGTGGTCATGAAATGTGGGTGGTTTGATTTTTAACAGGTCACACCAACTTGAAAAGTTTGTTCTGTGCACAGGAACACGTTCTGTGCAATCTCAGACTGTTTTTACTTAACCCCTTATCCTCTGATACACACTTTAAGCAGGCAATATTACAAGTTCCCTTTCCCAGCATGAGTCAGCTTTATTGATTTGTCTAAAATCAACTCCTTCAGGTTTGATTTCAAAAAGCTGAAGACATCAGCTCATTATTTAGCACTATCTGTGCCCTAGGATTATTTGACCTTTTCCATCTACTTCAATACTAACATACACCCCTTAGACTGATAAAATACCACTTATTTTTCTTAACATACTTGGTATCATTTAATATAGTCTAAACAAGCTAAATGTAATTAACCAACTAATTTTCACACTCCTTTTAGTTCCCCATAATATCAAGTATTATTTTTCTAATACACGACCACAAGATATGACAGCATATTTGAACATCAGATTGGTTGTTTATTATTATAGCTGTACAAATACACTAATAAAAGGGATTATCAGCAAGGTACACATGGGTTTTTTATTATATATATAGTTTTGTATCTCTTACAGTTATGTGGTTATTAACTGCTCAGCTGCAGGAGCAGTTGATGCTCATAAAAAACAAAGGACTTCCATGCCTCACAGGAACTGATGAGAACTTTGCCACCTCCTCCCAACATTTTCCAATTGAACAGAGAATTTAAATTCTACATATGTTACCTTTAATCTTAACATATCCTGAATTAACAGAAGCTTGACACCATTATTCCCAAAGCATGGAAAGCTAAAACATCACTGCTAATCCCTGTCCATATTCTGTAGGTAATGCACCTCCCTCCCAAGGACCACTGGAGTCCTAATTTTGACCTTCAGCAGTACAGAGCCAATTGCCAGTTGGTGAGGAACATGCTGATATCAACAGGCAGCAACACTAAACTACTGCCCTCGATTATCTCCTAAAGCATTGATTTTATTTATTAATATAATATTTATTATCTTTTAATAAATAAATGCTCTTTTATCAGCATTAACAAAACTGCAAGAAACAAGAAATTCCAAAAATGCCATCAGGTAAAAAGCTTTAAATCATGGGGAGCTGTATAACTGAACGTTAAGTTCAATGTTCAAGTAAAATGTGAAACTGTTTCCTGCTCCCCCCACTCTGACCAGTCTGAAATACCAAGAACAAGCAAACTTTGCAGTGCCTTGGGCCACGCACACACCCGAGCATTAACTTGAATCTTTGCATCTCAAACCACGTCAGCAGACTCAAACCAGGAATTCTGTCTTTCCTTTCTGCTTTTTGGTATTCTAATAAATCGACGCTTTGGTTTTTTACATTCTCACTCTCCAGTCTTTGAAAGCAAAGGCAGTGATGAGAATATCACTGACACGTTCCAGTTCTTCCCTCCTGGGAGATTCCCTTGGACAGATGCTGCCCACTTGACAGCAAAAGGATGCCAAGCCAACCTGGCCTCTCCAGCCCTCTCCTTCCCAAGGATACATCCATGCTTCGAAGCCACCGTTTCTTCCGAATCAATGAACACTTTCCTTTCCCTTCCATCCTGCAACCCTTTTAATTGCTGCTTGATGTTAATGAAGTGTGGCTGATATTAACAAATGGATACCCTTGCGGCTTGAATAGCCGATACCCAAACAATGCTCAACTGTGTTAGCATCAGCAGTGCCTTCACAATTCCAAACATCATCATCCCCTCCATCTCCAGTCCCTCCTGTCCCTCCCCCTTAAGCCTCGAGACTGCAGACATCTGTTCTTCAATTGTCTGGTAATAAACATACTCTATAAAGCATATGTAAAACGATTATTACCCTGAAGAGCCAAGTGCCTTTCAAATGCCAGCTGAAACAAATAAACAACAATCCCCACCAAACAAATGCTACAACAGACATCGCTCAGGCTGTTCAATATTCCACAACATTAAGGGCTCCAGGATGGGTCCTGCAAGTTCCCTTCCTCCAACGGGAGATGTTAAGTCCACAGACCAGTAACACCAGCGCCTTCACGATCCAAGCAGATGCTGCTTAGCAGCGGATGATGAAGAAAGCAACTGAACTCTTTTGGTAACTTTTATACTTTGACACCTCCCGCAATATGTAATTAAGGGAAATCAGATGTGTATTCCTCTTCAATTTGTAAGTGCAATTAGTTTTCATATGTAGTTAGTAAAAAAATCAATCTATTCCCAGGAATCACCTCTGCTAGAATACCCACTCGTCTTCCAAACATTCACTCTTCATTTATTACGTGTGCGGTGGTGTCATTAAGTCCTGGTAATTAATCTGGGGCTTGGTGTGTCTCAGTTGTCCTAGTGGAAATTAGGGACCTGCATCCCAAACGACATCACGTCTCACTTCCCAACTCTGCCTCGTTGCTCTAAATGAATTTGAGGGAAATAAGACTTTGCAAACCACGCATATGTATTTGCCCTTCTGCTCTCCACGTTGGAAGTCAAGAGTTTCCTTAGATAAACTTTAGTTAGTGGAGATATGGGGGTTAATTTACAGCCCCCTAAAAGCCTGCTGACTCTGTATTGTTCAAAAGGATCTGGATCCGAGCTCAACCTCAGTTTGTAAATCAAAAAGGATCAAAAAAACAGGCTATCACAATCAGCTTCCTAATAAGATCAGCTGGCCCATACCATGCTGAAACTTCTCTGTCAACCACGTTCACGTGAACTTGATAAAAATAAGAAGAAAAACCCTTCTTAATAAAACATTGATCATTTTGAATGAAAAATAGATTCATTTTAAGAATTCAAACTAGAATTCAGAATAGAATTCAGAGTAGAATTCAGAGTAGAATAATTTCATTCCGAATTCAAAATAGATTCATTTTAAGCCAAGTGACATCAATGCAAGATGATCCAGGCAGCCCATAAAGAACCTCAACAACAAATGGAAAATAAAGTGACAACTTCACACCTCTGCAGCAATCACCTCCTCAAGAGCTTGATGCTTAACACAATAACGTCTAGAAAAGGGTGACAAAGATCTGACCAACAAGGAATGCACACATCAGATGATGAGCTAGTAATTATTACAAATGTCAGTATTTTAGCAAATCCACCACACTCAGCATTTTACAACCACAGCCAGCATCACACAGCCAGTCTGAACAGGAGTCAATGGGTAAAGGCAGTTTGCTGGCAGGACAGGTCATCTCTGCTGACTTCCATCAAGAACAGCTTTTCCCATAGGAAATTATTATCAGGAAAAAAAATCCAGTCCTATGGTCACCCCAGATACGGCGCATCCCATGCATCATGCACATGCCAAAGTTGAGACTCGTAAGTTAAAACTAAACAAGGACTCACACGTTTACTCTGCCAATCATTAAAGGAGGTAAAATCACATTAAAAAAGTTTCTACAGTCTTCACCTCCACCCAAGCTCACCCCATTCAGCAGTGAGAAAAGGGTAAGCTGGGTCATGGTGTGTTTTCCTTCTCTTCACGCAGTTATTGATGTGCAATGAAGTCAAGATGCTGCAGATGGTTGGCATGAAAAAATATATTGTACACAGATACCTTCGTCTTGATGCAATTATTTCTTTATGGAGCAAATTATTTCTACTGCCTACCTTGCAAGCTGGTAATGAAACTGAAGTGTTTGTGAGAAGTGCTATTTAAAGCAAAGCACTCGCGTTTGACTCGGATGGCAAAAAAAAAAGGGGAAAATTAAGCAGGAAGGCAAATAGAAGTATTTTCACCAGTTTCTAAATCAATGTGAAGTATCTCATCAATAAAAATAAGAGCATCACCACCTCTCTCAGTGCTTCAGTAAGTTCATTAAAGATTAAGAGATTGCAGTCGATATCATCGTGGTTGTATCTCCAAGAGCATATTGCATCTTAAACATTGTCCATCTTTTCTCATAATAAAATGGCTCGAAACTACAAATTATGCTCTAGCAAATGCATTTTTAGCACATTTCTTCCATTTTAGAAGAGAAAGAGGCTGAAACAAAATGTGCTTACGAAATTATCCATTTCATTATGGGCATCTGGCAATAATGAAGAGCGTACAAAGTACACAACCCTTTTTTTCAAGGAAAGATCTGAAAAACCATAACAGATTCTAATACAGCCTCACAACATCATTTCAGTATCTAGTGTCATGACAGCAGAAATTTAAATTTGGAGGAATTTATGCACTTTCCCTTTGCATTGTTAAGTCCTGAGAAGTCACAAATGACCACAGCTCTCAGCTACCAAGCTGGAGGTCAGAACATTCCTTCACCTGGGGATCAGATTCCAATTACTTTTTGTTAGTTTTTTTATTATTGCTTCTTTTTAGCACGAGAGAAACATGCCCTGTTGCCTAAGTTACTTATGATAGCGAGTAATACAAACAGAACCAAGAAGGGAAATGCTCTCTAAAGGTGCTAGCACTGAATAGGAAAGGGCATGTTTGACAATAAAGGAAAACCCTTCAAGGAAAAAGCAGAGGCTGAGGATTGACATCAACCGAGGAACACATCGTATTATTTAATTCTGGCAAAATTAAGATGAACTGTTAAGACTGAAAAGGAAAAAGAGCAAAATTAAAGTATCAGAGGTGAGTGACTTGCTGAGAAGAGCCTTATTACAGACTAATTCCAGCAGTCCTTGATAAGCTGTGAATTTCTAAGATTTTAGTAACTGGCACGGCACTTTAGATCAGGCATTTAATTTGCAGTTCACAGACCATACTTGGTTCATCAAAGAATGAACTTACCTTGCAGTTCATAAAGCAGCCCTCCGACTTTTTAATAAGCACCACGGACGGTCGGTGACAAACAATTTGTGACAGGCTGCAACTAAACTTTTCCCAACTTGGGTCAATAAGAAATGACACTGTTCAATGACAAGGGGTCACCCAGGCAAACAATCCCACTTGGTATGCTAGTTAATCCTGAGAACAGATTAAAGAGCACTGGCAATAAGCTCAACCACTGATAACTTTACACACGTGCACATCAATAGCTTTACAGCAAGCCCTGAGCTGTGGGATGTTATCTCAGAAGTGGCAATGTGCCCATAAAGAAAATAGGTTAATTCTACTTATTCTCCTTATTTGCACCTGTAGAATTATATAGAAAAACTTTACTTACCTGAGGAGGGGATGAAAGATGATGGTAATGTTCCTGGCTCCTGGCTTGCAAACAAACTTGGATCCACCACCTTCAATTAAGTTATCATCTGGTCCTCCTGGAAAACAACACAAAACAACTTGTCAAACAGATCTGAACATCCCTTGATTTTTCAGTAGTAAATGATAATTAATGATTTAGGTCTGTCTGTAAATGCTTGATTCCTAATGAAAGATCAGTAATTAACATGAAGATACGCTCAGTCTAGCCTCTTCCTGCTCAGAGAAAGTACTCCTAATGCAATAGGAACAATACAGATAGTAGCTACACGTTACTTGAGGCTCTTCTCTCCATAGTTAGTGTTGCAGAACCACTGGTAAGTTGAGGTCTCCCATGGCACAGGACCCAGTTTCACCTGCAGAAGAGTTTCCCAGCCACATCAGATGAATTTATCAGTTGGGCTTCAGTTCANTGTACTGGACAAGAGGTGCTAATGTAGTTCAATGTACTGGACAAGAGGTGCTAACATGATACCCATCAAACAGACAAGAGATATCCAGATACCATTAGGAAACTTGAACCTCATGGTTCTTTGAAGTGTCACACCATGGACAGATGGGGATCTCCAGCCTGAAGTTTCAGTGACTTCAGCTGCTATGGAACAGCCCAAAACCGAATACACAGCACACACTTAAATCAACCCTTCTCAAGAGCACAAGGGCCAACTACACCTTGTGTAATATACACCCAAGGTCTTGTCCACGTGGCTAAGATGTATTTTAAAGCACATAATACTTGGGAAGGGTTTTAGGAGCAGCATTTCACTGGATTTTCCTGCTTCTATATTGCTGTAAGGAAAGCTCCCACATCCCAGACTGATGATGTCACCACTCAATTCCTTGGAAGGTGGCTCAGTTTTGATTGCCAGTAACATGGCATTTTAACTTATTTATTATGTTTAACACTACTGGGTCCCTCAGGAGTCCATACGTTGAACCCTGTAATTCCCCAGCAGAAGTCACATTTGTTCAAGCTCCAGTTGTGTACAAAGAGGCTCTCAGCTACGGGAAGAATAAACTGGAGTTACTCCTTGGTAGTAAAACACAAGCTCAGAGAGTATTATTTATACACCTCAGGCCCAGACTGCAGCAGTTTAGGGGGCATAAAACACCCACCTACAGGTCATTACATCCAAACCAAAGTCACTTCCATGGGCAGCTCCTTTAAATTGGGATACTAGGAAAAATTGTAGAATCATAGAATCATTATGGTTGGAAGGGACCTCCAGGGTCATCAAGTCCAACCTCTATCCCATCATATCCCTAACCATCAGACCATCAGACCATGGCCTCAAGTGCCTCATCAACCCGTTTGTTGAACACCCCCAGGGATGGTGACTCCACCACCTCCCTGGGCAGCCCATTCCAGTGCCCAACCACCCTCCCAGTAAAGAACTTCTTCCCAATATCCAACCTAAACTTCCCCTGATGGAACTTGAGGCCATTTCCTCTTGTCCTGTCATTAGCAATTTGGGAGAAGAGACCAACACCAGCCTCACTACAACCTCCCTTTAGGTAGTTGTAGAGGGCAATAAGGTCTCCTCTCAGTCTCCTCTTCTCCAGGCTCAATAACCCCAGTTCCCTCAGCCGGTCTTCATAAGGTTTCCCTGGGAGGGTGATTGGGGGTGGGAATGGGTTGCCCAGGGAGGTGGTGGAGTCCCCATCCCTGGAGGTGTTCAAGAGGTGTCTGGATGTGGCGCTGGGTGCTGTGGGTGAGTGGGGATGGAGGTGGGGGTTGGACTGGGTGAGCTTGAAGGGCTCTTCCAACCTTGAGGATTCTATAATATTGAGAGAGGAAAAAAAGGGAGGAGGGCAAACCTCACCTTCCTGAAACCCTTGTGTTTCCTGATAGCAACAAAGTCCACTTGTCACCCTTCCAGAAGAAAACATTTTTAGGACAACAAGCCAAATGCCCCACACATAACCTAATGACATCAAAAAACCTCTCATTTTTAAATTAGCAGCAATTAAGCACATAACCCCTTGTATTTTGGCCATACCCCCTTGTCACAAAGCACAGACCATCTTGCTGGTATCATCTGACAAGTAACCCTATCAACTGTGGGTTTGTGCTACAAACTTCAAATAACCACAAATATAAAGTTGGGCAAAGTCTGTATATCCCAAGTATTATCAAGTCCTTTTCATTTTGCATGTGAGCTCTCCTTAATGATTGAATAATAATAAATACAGAACCTAATCACATTATTATGATAGCTTTATAGGCAGGGAAATTACAAAGTACTTGAAATCAAAACAACACCAGCAGATTATTGAATTTTTTGACCCTGACATCTGCCTGCCTCGAAACGAGAAGAAGAATGTCTCCAAATTGGAAAGTGCAAGAGAAGGAGCACAACTGATGAGTGAGTGACTTTGATTTTCTTCTCCAAGTGAAGTTTCTGTTTTCAGGTCATTACCTGCAACCGATCTACAAAAAAAGCTCTTGCATGACTTGATTTAATTGACCCTCCTGTTAGCAGCTGCACAGCAAGGTCCAAGGACCAAGCAGGTCACCGGCACCAGTTCTTCCATACCCTAAAATGGTCCCTCCAGGCCAGGAGGGTTTTGCACAAGAATTCACAGCACTGCTGTAGATTCGAGGATGCTGTTTCAGTGCCCTGGTAAAGGGACAACACTGAATTCCCTTTGAAGTGGGAAATGAATGCATCCATCCTCTGGATATCTGCAGTTGCAGTACTTCCACAAGCTGACTCAGCTCCCCAAATTTGTGTGTTCAAAAAACGGGTTGATGAGGCACTTGAGGCCATGGTCTGATGGTCCAATCATTAGGAATATGGTGGGATAAAGGTTGGACTTGATGACCCTGGAGGTCCCTTCCAACCATAATGATTCTATGATTCTAAATGCACCATTAGGACATGAATGTCCCTATGGCAGGGGGCTGGACTGGATGATCTTGGAGCCAAGCTTTTGTCAGTAACGACTAATGATAGGACAAGGGGCAATGGTTTTAAACTGGAGCATAGGAGGTTCCGTGTAAATATCAGAAAAAACTTTTTCACTGTGAGAGTGCCAGAGCACTGGAACAGGCTGCCCAGAGAGGTTGTGGAGTCTCCTTCACTGGAGACATTCAAAACCCGCCTGGATGCGTTCCTGTGTGATGTACTCTAGGTGACCCTGCTCTGGCAGGGGGGGTGGACTAGATGATCTTTCGAGGTCCCTTCCAACCCCTTAGATTCTGTGATTCTGTGATTCTGTGATCTTTAAGGTCCCTTCCAACCCAAACCTTGCCTGGGATCCTATGAATCTTCTCGCTAAATCCCACACTCCCATAAGGACTCATGAAGCCCAAAGAAACAGCTGAGAACAGTTTATAAAACTTTACTGGCTGTAATCAGAGTAAGGGAGTTGTTAAAAAAAAAAAGTTTAGGAATTCTATTTTGCATTTCCAAAAGTTAACTGGCACAAATCATAGAATCATTATGGTTGGAAGGGACCTCCAGGGTCATCAAGTCCAACCTTTATCCCATCAGATTCCTAACCATTAGACCATTCTAACCATTAGACCATTGACCAAAGTAACAGTTTAATTGTGGAAAAAAAGAAGTGTAACTTCTAGGAAAAGGAAACAACTAATTTCTTCTCTTAATGCCAGACCCTGCAAATTCCAGTGGGGTCTGTGCCTGAACTGACTTATTGAAGAATTCATCCAAGCATGAACTACTGAGGCATGGACTAGGAAACAGAGGCTCAAATTAAGGAAGGGGTGTTATTCTTGTTACACCAAGTCACCCTGCACTAATCAATATTATTGACTGGGATGAACTCCATAGCAAGGAATAAAACAATCTGTCTTATCTGCTGGGCCATATTATGTGAGATTTGAGAAAAACAGAAAGCTGGCATTGAGAGGAAAAGATGCTTTTACATCTTCTCTGCTCTTAGCTTTCAATTAATAATAATGAATGCTCTGCATGGAGGTGTAAGCTATGAGGAAAAGTAATTTTGTTTGTATTTAAGTATTTTACCTTGAAAAATTCACAGAGATGTGAATCTTATTCCCAATAACACCCCATATATACCACTAGTAACCCAGCACTGCAACAGTTCTTGCTGATGTCCACAGCCTGTGCTGCATCTCTTACCACACCCCTCTTGACACTGCCATTGTACTCTATGGACCATGAATGGACCATGAACTAAGTTGCTGGAGGTCAACACCAGTATAGCTCCAGCATAGCCACAGCACAGACAAATGCTGCCATTTACCACACTTTACAACACAGCAGTGTTGTTCTGATGGCAAGAAAAGCCTAAATGGAAGCAAGAGTGCTGGGGTCAGCTCTGGGCCCCTCACTCCAAAAAAGCCATCGAGGGGCTGGGGGTGTCCAGAGAAGGGACCAGAGCTGGGGAAGGGCCTGGAGCACAGGGCTGATGGGCAACGGCTGAGGGAGCTGGGGGTGTTCAGCCTGGAGAAGAGGAGGCTCAGGGGGGACCTCCTGGCTCTCTGCAGCTCCCTGAGAGGAGGTTGGGGTGAGGGGGGGGTCGGTCTCTTCTGCCGTGCCCACAGGGAAAGGATGAGAGGGAACGGCCTGAAATTGCAGCAGGGGAGATTCAGGTTGGCCATGAGGGACAATTCCTTCCCTGGGAGGGTGATTGGGGGTGGGAATGGGTTGCCCAGGGAGGTGGTGGAGTACCCATCCCTGGAGGTGTTCAAGAGGCGTCTGGATGTGGTGCTGGGTGCTGTGGGTGAGTGGGGATGGANAAATGGGTTGATGAGGCACTTGAGGCCATGGTCTGATGGTCTGATGGTTAGGAATCTGATGGGATAAAGGTTGGACTTGATGACCCTGGAGGTCCCTTCCAACCATAACGATTCTATGATTCTACAATTCTATATGGATTAGTGGTGATGTAGGTAGGGGATGGACTGAGTGAGCTTGAAGGTCTCTTCCAACCTCGATGTTTCTGTGATAGCAGAGAGCTTATGATGCCTTTGCCTGGATATTCAACAGGCATGTGCATTAACTGGCCAACATGATATCTCCAGTGCAGTGGAGGCATCCAGATGCCCTCTGCTGGAGAGCCACCAGGTATCTCCATAAAAACACACCATGAATATCCCTTCATCCTTATTGATTCCTCCTCCTCTTGCAGGAAGGTGAACCATCATTTATCCAATGTACAAACAACCAGTAGTACCAGGCAGCTCCACAGATTACAGGTAGGAGGTGAAGCAAGAGTGGAAAAAATGCCCATCAGGTTTTTTTCCTCCTTCTCAAGATGATTCTCAGAGAGGCACTTTGCAAAGTCTCTCAGACAAGGGCTGAGCATGCAAATCCCACACTGCTGGGCTGTCCTGAACAGATGCCTCATACACACGAGAAGGAACCTATCTGCCTCATTAGAGAAAAGGAGCTGGAAATCCCAATTCCCAGTGCTCACTGAAGATTTACAACTGTGTGTAAGTGCTCAACTTTACTGCTGTGACAGCTCACTAGAAGCACTGAGTACAGGATTCACCACCCATGCTCACTGATGGGCACACAGCACCCCAGTAACCATCTGGACCACGCATCCATCATTGCTCCAGCAATGCCACGCTACAGAAAGCTCTCACTTGGGTTGCAGGGTTTGGGTTTTTTGTTGTTTGTTTTTTAAAGTAAGGCAAGAAAGTCTAACAGCCACATTCCATAGGCACTAGGAAAAAACCCCAAACGTCCAGAGCTGTCAGAACGTATCAAGGTTGTAGCAGTTCCTTAAGAGCATCAGCTTGCTGATTTAATCTAATAATAAATTATGAGACAAAAAAAAGAAGAAAAACTTGGAGGTGAAGTGAAATTTGTCATAGAGTTAATGACAGCTTCACACTGTGCTGGCACTGGAGTGTGCCCACCTGAATATCCCTGCCGGGGGGAGTCAGAGATGGGGCCATTAGTAAAGCAGCTGAACGTTTCTGAGATGGAGCCACAAATGTCATGCTGCAATATGAAAGAGCATTAGATGAGCAAGAAAGAGAAATGCTCTGCCTGCGTGTAAAGTCTGAACAAACGTTAAAGTGCTTCAATTTTCCCACTTGAAGATATTAAAAATTTCAATGTTCCTCATGGCTATCCCAGGTTCACTGCTTAATGCCCTGCTATCCACACACAGGACACGTCTCAGAAGAATGATGGCAAGATTTCTTATCCCAGAAGGGACCTCCTGGAAAAACTGGGAGTTTCTTCTGCCAGGAAGTTACTCAAGTTCAAAGCTGTCCACCACAATTCTCAGCCTGGAGAAGAGGAGGCTCAGGGGGGACCTCCTGGCTCTCTGCAGCTCCCTGAGAGGAGGTTGGGGTGAGGGGGGGGTCAGTCTCTTCTGCCGTGCCCACAGGGAAAGGACGAGAGGGAACGGCCTGGAATTGCAGCAGGGGAGATTCAGGTTGGCCATGAGGGACAATTCCTTCCCTGGGAGTGTGATTGGGGGTGGGAATGGGTTGCCCAGGGAGGTGGTTGAGTCCCCGTCCCTGGAGGTGTTCAAGAGGTGTCTGGATGTGGCGCTGGGTGCTGTGGGTGAGTGGGGATGGAGGTGGGGGTTGGACTGGGTGAGCTTAGAGGTCTCTTCCAGCCTCAACGATTCTATGAATTTGAAGTATACCTGGATATAGCTCACTCACTCTGTATGGAAAACATACTGAAGCCCATGACAGAAATGCTAAGGATCAACATTGTTCAGAACGAATTAAACTTCTTCCCCAACATTGGACACTTCTAAGATTCAGCTGGACAGGGGGAATTAGGTTGGAGATTAGGAAGAAGTTCTTTACTGGGAGGGTGCTCAGGCACTGGAATGGGCTGCCCAGGGAGGTGGTGGAGTCACCGTGCCTGGGGGTGTTCAAAAAACGGGTTGATGAGGCACTTGAGGCCATGGTCTGATGGTCTAATGGTTAGGAATATCATGGGATAAAGGTTGGACTTGATGACCCTGGAGGTCCCTTCCAACCATAATGATTCTATGATTCTATGACCATGCATCTGGACTGTTGGATCAGATGATCCTTGAGTTCCCTTCCAACCTGGGATTCTATGATGCTGTGATTCCTGTATCTATTTCATGTACTGAAACACTACCAAAGACAAACCTTAAGTTAGATTTACTCCATCACACAGATCACGGCTCCTCATTTAAAGACGAGACCTTGGAACAAACTGCAAGGAGTTTCCTGATCCATAACTTTGCAATTAATGTCATGGTGGTTACCTCCTATAACCAAGGAGTGCCATATCTCCAGAGAAAGCTCCATCCTATTTTGTAAAGAAAGATCACACTAAGATATACCCTGCAATTTCCTCATTACTTGAGATAACTTCTCTACCACTAAATTGGTCAAAAAAAGCCCAAACAACCCACAAACAAAACCACAAAACCCAGAGCAAATAATGGTGTTTATATTTCCTTTTCCCTGAGGTTTTTGTTTGGTTGGCTGGGTTTTTTCTCCTTTTTTGTTTTTTATTTTTATTGAAACAATCTTCTCCACAAAAGTCCAATCTTTGTGTGGAAGTTTTTACTCTTTAAGATCACATTTGAAGAGGAATCACAGCTCCCTCTCTTCTCTGTTCCTTGAAAGACGTGAACATATCAGAGAGGAGGCAGCTCAGCATCTTGTCAGAACCTCCTGGCACCCTTTAAAATCATAGTAATTATTTATTTTTTTTAACAGCAAGGTAAGAAAAGCTCTGTCTCTAACAAGAGGACTTCCAAAAGGTGAGATTTCTTCCTAATTGTTTCAGAGCTCTGTCTGTCCTGATGCATTTGATCCTCAGCCCACTTCAAATCCTATCAGACAATAATTTTTTCAGACACCAAGATCTATAGCTAGTAAGTAAATCCCCTTCCAAAATATCCAGGAAATATTAATCTGGCCTCAATGGAAACAGCAAATGCCCCCAAACTGTAAGGACTGTGGGGACTCTCCTCTCCTCCTAACCCCTGTATTAGCACAGGACAACTTCATTCATCTCTCTACGACTACAAACTTTTCAGCTAAACAGGTTCCAAGCACGTAGGGAACAAGTCTTCAGCACCTCTCTGCAATCAAAAAGCCTTTCCCAGTAAGCCACTTCATGTTAATCTCTGAAATCATAAAAAAGAATAAAGAAACAGGCTTTGAAGCCACAATAATCAAGCAATCAGCACAGCTTGTAAATCAATGTCCCCTCTTTCACTCAGAACAAACTTATAGGAGAAAAGGAACAAGTTTAGGTGTTATGGTTCTTCCTCAAAGTTCTTGACTATATGAGATCAACACCACAGTTATTCCCTCTATTCCATCTTCAAGGTATGGAAATACAAGTTTGCATTTAGAATGAAAGGGAAGAAAGCAACAGCTGCCCAAGGAGAGCAAAGAAGGTTATTGTGAAACAAAGCTCAACAGGAAAGAGAGATTGATCTGTGCTGTTACTGAATGGTAACTACAGGGGTTTATAATGGAAGATTCCTGCTTTTTCCTATTTCTGTACATCAGGACTTTAATGCCTCACAACTGCACCCTCTTGAACAAAGCCACATGCAAGCATCAAGTCCTGATTTCACTGCACTGATTCACAGCAGTGATTCAACGTATTGGCGTGAACATTTCAGTTCTTTTTGTGGGCAATAGACATAATTGATCTCTCAAATTCTTTTGCATGCTTCGAATCATCAAATTTAACTGCATTCAGGCCATTTTTCAAACTGCTCTAAGGTACCTGCTTTAGCAGAGCCCACGTGGTGCAGCGCATGCTTGAAGGAAGGGCTCAGCATCCAGCTGTCCCAGCACTTGCTTTCCTACACCATCGCACCTCAGCAAGGAAGAAGGAAGGGATGAAAGAGGATCTGGTCTGTTTTCCAGAGCAGTCTCCATCCAGGAATAAAGCACACAGGGAAACCAGCATCCTGCACCTAAAATTGGCTTTTGTGAGTGCTTCAAGAGTTTTCATCTTAGACAGGCAGCACCACAGCAGTGTGAGAGAATCTGGGTAGGTCTTTCCTGAAGCTGAGTAGGTTTATCTGAGTGAACAAATATAATGAAGTGTCCAGACATAGAATTGAGGTTGGAAGAGACCTTCAAGCTCACCCAGTCCAACCTCCACCTCCATCCCCACTCACCCACAGCACCCAGCGCCACATCCAGACACCTCTTGAACACCTCCAGGGATGGGGACTCCACCACCTCCCTGGGCAACCCACTCCCACCCCCAATCCCCCTCCCAGGGAAGGAATTGTCCCTCATGGCCAACCTGAATCTCCCCTGCTGCAATTTCAGGCTGTTCCCTCTCGTCCTTTCCCTGTGGGCACGGCAGAAGAGACCGACCCCCCCCTCACCCCAACCTCCTCTCAGGGAGCTGCAGAGAGCCAGGAGGTCCCCCCTGAGCCTCCTCTTCTCCAGACTGAACCACCCCAGCTCCCTCAGTCATTCAACCATGTTTCAACCAGTCTCCAGCTCCACAGAAAATAATCATTAAAGTTCCAAATCTACAGACCCTTCCCTTTTGAACAAACACCATTTTCAAATCCTATACTTCTATTAAGAACACCTTTGGGCAGACAGCCTTGAAATGCTGCACTTTCCTGCTGGTGCAGGTCAACTTTAGGTTAGTGCTTTCCTGTTACTGATTCATCTTCTCTTCCCTCCTTGCTGGACTCCTACAAACCATGAGCAGGATCTGTTATGGGTCTGCTAGTGGAAGTGGAACTGAAACTCCAAGGTTGTGTATAAAGGAATGATACAAAATTCTTCTGAAGGGCCTTCAACCCTTTAGGAATCCACAGTCTAGACAAAGATCTCATCTTCTAGTAGCATTGAGTGGGTTATTTTAGGCAGATGACTATGCCTACTCCTATGTTGCAATGATGTTCCCTCTGTCCCCTTCACCCACAACTACACTGACACAGCACAGGGCTCTCCTATTCCTTCTCTCTCAAAGGGAGTGAGATCCCCCAGGCAAAAAGAAAATCCACCCATTATCAAGACAGACAAGAATAAGCTCCAACCAGTACTTGATTACTTCCCTGCTTGAGGCAAGAAGCAATTTAGCAAAGGTTCCTGACAAAGGAAAGATTATGTTTCTTGTTTGCTTCTCAATCACACGCTCTGTTTTTAATCATGACATCTGTGAATTTACAGACCAGACCACAAGGAGGAAGGGACTGATGGTTAAAGGTACCCAGAGACCCCTATCTCCTCCCTAAATCGATTGAGAGATGACATCAGCACTAGAGGAGACACTGAATCAATGGGAACTCAATGGGAACTCAATGGGAACTCAGTAGGACCCAAAGCCTTGGGTCTAACACGGCCTCTCCAACCTTGATGAGGTTTCTGTGTTTGAGTTTCCCAGAAAGGGAATTTTAACAGCGACCCAAACCTCCCCCAGGTAAAGGTGTTCTGAGAGTGCTGTAGATAAAAAGGAACAAAGCTTTTATTTGCTGTTCTTAAACTCATGCTTAGACTTCAGCCTTCCATTTAACACAGCACACGGCTCCAGCTTACCAAGCTGACTGCACCATCTATTCTAGTCACTGCCTGCTCCTCCTGCTTCCTTCTGACCAACTGTCACTGCCCTTCATTTACTCCACAGCAGGACTTCAGTCTGAGGAGCTGATCTGGATGCAGCCACTTCGCTGGTGCACAGACATATTGTTCTGCTGATGTTCCCATGCCCAATCCTTTCACGCTCCCCTATACCGTCTTGTCTGAGATCCAACACCATATGCATTTAAATAAGCTGCTCTTTAATGTTTCAAAACCTGATTTATTAGTTGCTCACACTCCATCTGCCTTGAAAAACTGCAGCGTGCCTTCACTTGCACAGCCTGTGCAAAAGATCGAGGTTCAGTTTGACTCCACTTTATCATCTGATCACTGTGTCAGCCACATATGCAAAGTCTCCTTTCAGCCACACAATTTGTTTAAAATGCATACTTTTCTCTTTTTTTTCTTCCTCCAGGCCACACGACTCAGCACCAGACACTTTGATTAATGGATTTGTCAGCTTGCATATTTACTATTGTGTTGGTTTCCCTAAAACTACTGTGTACAGCTGTAAACTCCTCCAAAGCATGGCTGCAGCTTAAATCCTTATCCAGAGCTGGGAAACACTTGAGCTAATGAACTGTGATTACTTACACACTGCAGTCACATCTCAACTTTTTCTCCTCGAGGCTTTATCTTATCTCCTGTAACAGCAAATGGCTCCTACCTGATTTTTTTATATATTCCTGACGTGTTTTTCTATTCAGTTTTAATGTCAGAAGAAAACCACAAATCAGTGAGCAAACAGTTATTGTTTTATATTCTTAGAAACTGTTTAAAACCTCCCACATTCCATCTCCCTTTTGGGTTTTTAAAAACTCACGGCCATTTTAGACAAAGGAATTGGTAATTAAAGCAGGGCACATCTGGCTCGTGGCAGGACATTGGACAAGGCTGCATCTCCACTCACCCACTTCTGAGATGGGGCAGATTTGTTACAACCCCTCCTAGGGGCCTGGCATGAGAACTATGGTATGAGTACTGGTATGAGTACTGGTATGAGTACTGGTATGAGTACTGGTATGAGTAATGTGTGCAGTTTTGGGCTCCACAGTTCAAAAAGGACATCAAACTGCTGGAGCAGGTCCAGAGGAGGCCACAAGGATGGTGAAGGGCCTAGAAGGGGTGGCTTGTGAGGAGCAGCTGAGGGCACTTGGATTGTTCAGCCTGGAGAAGAGGAGGCTGAGGGGGGACCTCATTGCAGTCTGTGGCTTCCTCCCGAGGGGAAGAGAAGGGGCAGGGACCGTTCTCTTCACTCCTGTGAGCAGTGACAGCACTGGGGGTGACAGCAGGAGCTGAACCAGGGCAGGTTCAGGTTGGGTGTCAGGAGAAGGTTTTTCCCCCAGAGGGTGGTGGAGCACTGGCACAGCTCCCCAGGGCAGTGGGCACAGCACCAACCCTGCCTGAGCTCAAGCAGCGTTTGGATGATGCTCTCAGGCCCATGGGGTGACCCTGGGGTGTCCTGCACAGGGACAGGAGTTGGACTTGATAGTCCTGGGGGTTCCCTTCCAACTCTGCACGTTCTATGAGTCTATGATTCTATGAAATAATGAAGCAGTGTAAAACGTTGTGTGGTTTTCTAGAGAAACAAACATGTACAGAAATAATTCATTTTTTAAGGTGAGCACACAGGAAGGAAACTGAGGACTTAGAAACCATATGCAACTGGGACTACCATAACCACCATGCTGTCCAAGAAAGCTGTCATAGACTTGTTTTCCATGCATTAATAAATGCATCACTTCTAACGAAGACAAATTCGCCAATCTTTTGACAAGTCTTGAAAATGTTACAAATCTGGCATGCAAAACAAGGCAAAATACATCCCACTTGGTTATTCAACACTGTGATGCCTCTATAAATTTATAACAACAAAAGAACGTTCTTACTCCTCATCTGTGCATACACCAGTGAGAATTAATTCATTTCCCAGCAACACGTAAAATGATCCCTACTAATAACATGGGTTTCCCCCCAAGGGAACTGAAATGGATTGTCCATGCCAGTGCACAAAATGCACAAAACAAGTCCCTGTGCCAGCAGAAATTATCAGATTGCTCCGAGCACGACCTGTCAGGCAGCATTTTTCAGCCTGTTCATCCATAATCTCTTTTAGATGGGTTTTCCCCACCTCCTTTATCCTCCTTGCTTTGTTTTGCCCGAAATTCAATCAAAGATGAATTAGACTTCAGAAAACCACCATCATCATGTTTATGAGGTCGCACTGGAAATTCTAGACCCCTGTGTTAATTTGGCTACAGCTTTTACTTCTTGCATTTTAATGCCAAACTGCTTCCTCCCCCCTGGAGACCATCACTGATCCTGGCACGAAATCGCATGGGGCTGTACCACAACTCAAGTGCCAATAAAAAGGAGGGTAACTCAACCCTCAGCAGACATTAGGAATTGCAGGAAAACAGCCAGAACTTTCATCACAACTCTTTCAAATGCAGCCAGGGATTTGGATACGCTGTTATTCTAGGATATGACCCTACTACAGAGCTTAACCAGAGCCATTGATAGCACAAGAATAACCTGGTGACTTTAATAAAACACAATTTCATAGGAGATGATATGTCAGAATCACACTGTATCTAACAAAGTCTAGAATGAAGAAGGACCAGTCCTTTCCTTACGTTTCTGTACATTTCTCTAGGCAGGAAACTTCAGATTTCTCTATAGCAATGATGATCAACAACTCCTCTGAGCCGTGTTACAGGAATTTCTTAAGAAAGTTCTTTAAGTTATAACTTCTTTTTACTTGTTGCCACTGTTCACAGAATTACAGAATGTCAGGGGTTGGAAGGGACCTGGAAAGATCATCTAGTCCAACCTGATTGCCTTCTACAATGAGACAACATCCTGGATGGATGGATGGAAGGAGAGCAGTGGATATTGTCCACCTTGATTTCAGCAAAGCTTTTGACACTGTCTCTCATGAAATCCTCACAGGCAAACTCAAGAGGTGTGAGTTGGATGAGTGGACAGTGAGATGGATTGAGAACTGGCTGAGTGGCAGATCCCAGAGGGTTGTGATCAATGGTACAGTCTAGTTGGAGGCCTGGCACTAGTGGTGTCCCCCAGGGCTCTACTGGTCCCAGTGTTTAATTTGTTCAATGACTTGGATGAGGGGGTAGGTGCCTCCTCAGCAAGTTTGCTGATGATATGAAATTGGGAGGAGTGGCCGATACCTCAGAGAGTTGTGTGGTCCTTCAGAGGGATCTTGATAGGTTGGAGAGATGAGCAGAGAAAAACCTTCTCAAGTTCAACAAGGGCAAATGCAAGGTCCTGGGGACCTGGGGAGCAACAGCTCCATGCACCAGTACAGGCTGGGGGCTGACCTACTCGAAAGCAGCTCTGCACAGAGGGACCTAGGGGTCCTGGTGGACAACAAATTGTCCATGAGCCAGCAGTACGTCCTTGTGACCAAGAAGGCCAATGGAATCCTGGGGTGTATTAGGAAGAGCATTAACAGCAGGTCAAGGGAGGTGTCCCTCTACTCAGCCCTGGTGAGGCCACATTTGGAGTCCTGTGTGCAGTTCTGGCCTCCACAGTACAGAAGAGACGTGGAGCTCCTGGAGCAGGTCCAATGGAGAGCCACTGAGTTGGTCAAGGGTCTGGAGAATCTCTCCTACGAGGAAAGGCTGAGCTGGGCCTGTTCAGCCTCAGGAAGAGACAACTGAGAGGGGAAATCAGTATGTATAAATACCTAAAGGGTGGGTGTCAAGAGGATGGAGCCAGGCTCTTTCAGTGGTGCCAACCAATAGAACAAGAGACAATGGGCAGAAACTGATGCACAGGGAGTTCCACCTGAACATGAGGAAGAACTTCTTTACTGTGTTAGTTCCACACACTGGAATAGGCTGCCCAGAGAGGCTGTGGAGTCTCCCTCGCTGGAGATATTCAAGAACCATCTGGATGCAATCCTGTGTCATGTGCTCTAGGATAACCCTGTGTGGGCAGGGAGGTTGGATGAGATAACCACCCACTGTGGTCCCTTCCAACCGTACTGATTCTGTGAGACAAGATTTGAATAATTCAACTTCATAAGGAAAAAAGAATTGAATTTGCACTTTCTGCTGATTCAGCAGTAACTGTTTAGCTTGGTAGAGCCTTATCTACATCTGGGAATATTTTGTCTTATAAATTCACAATTAAAAGAAATACATGCTCTTTTGTTAAACCACAAGAAGCAGAAGTGCATGCACTAGGAATCACAGAAGCACAGAATCCTAGGGGTTAGAAGGGACCTCGAAAGTTCATCCAGTCCAACCCCCCTGCCAGAGCAGGGTCACCTAGAGTCCATCACACAGGAACGCATCCAGGCGGGCTTTGAATGTCTCCAGCCAAGGAGACTCCACAGCCTCTCTGGGCAGCCTGGTCCAGTGCTCTGGCACTCTCACAGGAAAGAAGTTCTTCCTGAGATTCACATGGAACCTCCTCTGCTCCACTTTGCAGCCATTGCCCCTTGTCCTATCATTGGTCAGCACTGTAAAAAGCTTGGCTCCATCATCCTGAC
>VZRW01005110.1:1432-42650 GCA_013398125.1 Aegotheles bennettii
TACATGGTTTCATGGCAGTAGGAACTCCTGTTTGATCCCAACAGCGATGCGAGGTCTTTGGGAGTTTGATGTCTCCAAAGGCCAAGTTTCTGGAGTCACAATATGAAAAAGCTTGGTTCCCAGTTTAAAGGAGGAAGTTCCCAGTCTTCACCATCAAAGAGCAGCGTTTAAAAGGCTTAAAGAACCTGCCCAAAAGCTCAGAACACAAAATTAAGGTGCAAGAACATAAAATTAAAGGTGCAAGAGCAAAGGGCACCTCACATCCATACACTGAGGTCACTGGCTGCTCACACCACCCCAAACATCCATGATGGCAGTCCTGGGTTGATGGTTGGACTTGATGATCATGAAGGTCTTTTCCAACCAAAGTGATTCTATGATTCTATGATGGTGAGGATAACTTCATCTTACATGGTTTCATTACGGTAGGAACATCTGTTCGATCCTCACAGTGATGTGAGGTCTTTGGGAGTTTGATGCCTCCAAAGGCCAAGTTTCTGGAGTAACAAGGTGAAAAGCTTGGTTCCTAGTTCAGAGGAGGAAGTTTCCAGTCTTCACCCTTGAGGAGCAGCGTTTAAAAGGCTTAAAGAACCTGCTCCATACTCCCAAAACCTCAGAACACAAAATTATTCATCATAAAACCTTTCTGAATTAAGAGTTGAACTCCCTATTTGTGGATGACACATAGACCCTTGATTTTTTTCCAGGGATTAATGACTGCAGCCTCTGAAAACCAAACAGAAGGCTGCTGTGTTGTAAGCCTTGCTCAAGTACCACCCCATAGCCCAGTGTCCCACAGACCCTCAGTACAGACCGCAGCAGATCACGATAAACCGGCCTTTATGCAGTGTAAAAAGAACAATATTGAATGAAAGTTTTGTACTACATAATCATGAAGAGGAAAAAAGATCATCTGTATAGCTATTCAGTTCCTGTGGTAAAAATAAGAGTTAATAACTCTGGTAGATTCCTACAACATACAGAAGCTGCTTTCTAGCATGCACAAAATAAGGCTAATTATCAACAAAAGTTCAATTTTCCCCTTCTCCCCAAATAAGGGCAAATTTCTTTCTGTATGCATAGTGTAAAAGAAGTGTAAGGCTGCTAACAGTTGTGATTCAAATGATGATTTTGGGTAGATACTGTATTTCCTTTTCAAAAAAAGGAGTACAGAAGAAAGGCTGCCTCCATCCATACATGAAGCTGGACTGCAGGAATTTTTTTAAGCATTTCCTCACTATTATAAATTCATCCTTTCCTTTGTCAATAAAGTGCCACTATTAGGCACTTCATAGCCTGTCAAGTCTGAAGTCCCAAAAAAGGAAGATTTGCACCACTATGTTGGCCAGCTCTTCCCAGGGTGGTGGCAGGACGTGGAACTAAGGATGCTTCTGTTTGCATATGGGAACACACTGATCTGCACCAGTACACAGGCTTTGCCTGCCCCAAGCCTCACCCTTCGGTGGAGAACACCTTCACTTTTGCCATGGGAAGGATGTGCTTTTGAGAAAGAATAAGGCACACAGGTCCCAATTGCCTCCAAAAGAGGCAAGCTAGACCAGCACCAGATCTAGTCTGACCTTCTGTACTTCACAGGCCATTCCATTTCACCGCGTTCCTCCTGCTTAGGACTGTGTGTTTGACTGAAGCTTATCTCCCAAAGCCACCCAGCCTGGGGCAGGAGATGGGGCAGAGAAGTCACCATTCAGCAGTCTGTTCCATGGGTTGCTCATGGACAGCAATAAAGTCTATACTTAACACTTCTGTTTGAACTTGTCTGACTTCAGCTTTCAAACAGTGATTCTTATGCCCCCCCCCCAAAGCTCACAGTATTTCACATGCTAAACAAGTCACCCTTTAATCCACCTTTTGACAAGCCAAGTAGCTCCAACTCTTCAAATTCATTATATGTGATCTTGTCTTCACTCCTCATTTGGGTTGCAAACCCATTTGTAGCATTTCAATAACACGCAGGAGCAGTGAGTAGGAGTAAATTGATTCTTTTCCCCTTCTGTGTGCTGCCTTGGTCAGAGTCACATCAGGAATCTGGTGTTAAACTTTGTGAAACTCTGTAGTGGGGTCAGGTTCAGCAATCATAGAATCATTATGGTTGGAAGGGACCTCCAGGGTCATTAAGTCCAACCTTTATCCCATCATATTCCTTCCCTACTGCTTTAGTCTCTGTGGTTTAGGTTCAAGCAAGCCCATTATCGTTGGGTATGGAGTATTTAGGAGAGTTGTCTCAACTGTAAGCACCAAACATGTGTAAGTTGTGACAGGACAATTCTCAAATGGCTAGAAACTACCCTTATCTTCTAGGCTGCAAGGCCAGGAAAATTAAAATCTTGCTCTTAGTCCCCCACAGCCTCCAGGCAGCACATCCTATCTTTTAACTCCCTGGCAACAAGAAATATCAGTAATCCTGATTCAGTCATCAATTCACAAACATTGACAGAGTTCCAAAGCCCGATAACAGCCCGCAGTGCTTCACCCTGCTGGGAGGAGGACCTGCTCCTTGCTGCTGCATGCTGGCTTGCAGCAGCAGCCTCAGATGATGATCCTCCTCCCACCACAGCTCTCTGCCTTTCCAACGTCCTGTTGGAAACTTGAGTGCAGGTAGCAAAAGCTGATACAGAGAGGATGAATTTAAGACACTCCTGAGAGCTTGTGCTGATTGTATCACAGGTGGTGTTATTCTTATCTTCCTCCACTGAATCTGGCAAGTCAACTTCAAGAAGCCATCCATGGCATTAAGATATTCCACTGACCCCGAGCGCTCGTGATCTTCACTGGAACTGAATACTGAAAGCAGCAAACCTTACTGTTCATACCCTGCTGTACTAATATTTACCAAATACCACTCGTGAGCGAGGATTTGTCATTATTGAGAAGCTCTAAACATCCTAAAGGACTCTGTGTCCATAAACCTGACTGAAACCCTGCCAGCCTTGTGAAAAGGTTAAGTGACTTACACTGACTGATACCATATGATGGATGCCCTTGTCATTCCCCACAGACATCTGTTTAACTCTCAAACACACAGTATCAGGCAAATATTGAAGATTACCACTTGTGGCACATCAGGTTATCTGTCTGTGACCAAACCTCCCCATTCCTGTGAGAGTTCACAGAGAAGCTGCCCACAGGCCACCTCCAAGCACATCTCTCAAGCTGATATTCACTGCTCAGCACAAATTCAGGCCAAGGCATAGAGATGAAACAGTTTTACTGGCAATGATGAATTGGTCTTCTCCTCTCAGTAGGTAGGAGGGAGGCATCTGTTCTCATTCTCCAGAGTTGCTTCATGCTTGAACTTCTGACCCCAGGATCCCACTGCCTTCCACACAGGAATTGGCAGGATAACACACCACAAGGCTTTGGATGCCTTCTGAAGAGGGACATGGATTTCACACCAACAGGACCATGTTCCTCCACTGCTGGACCTTGCACTGACAGGGAACCACACCGGTCCATGGACAGACATCTGGTGACAAACACCCAAGTGCCACCAATGCAGAGCAGATGCACAAGTGGTCAGTTCAGGCAGCAACCTGGGAGTATTTTGGGATGCATTGTTGACACTGAGCTCTCACTTAACCAGTCTGAGTAATGCTTTTCATCATCCCCAGGTGACTTCTTACCATTTGTGTCCTGTTCTGGTGGGTGACTTAACCAAGAGGTGACAAAGGCATGAATAATTGCAACAAGTACAGTGGTGTGATGCAGCTGGAAGGAAGCTCACCACTGGTACACAGGACATGGCAGAACATCTCAGCAGCACAGGTAAGCAGCCTGGGTTCAACTTGAGTTCCCCATACAACAAAATCAAGTACAGGGTTCTCACCTTCCTAATCCTCCATGCTGCAAGCCCACTGCAGCCAGAAAGCTTCCAGGTGGGGTGAAGAGTATCCCTGATACCTTCAGTCCTACTGGTCGGTGGAGGGATGGTACAGCTTGGTGGTCAGAGACTAGAACTGTTTCAGGATCAAATCTGAGGAGGTGGAATGAACCAAGAAGTAAATATCCATTAACAAATGTGTCACCATGTGAAGCATCTTTTTCTTGGGCTTTGCTTTCTCCACTATAAAAAAATAGGGCAATGTACATGTAAAAGAGCATGGGGAAAGAGTCCCACTCACCAGAACAGGACACTACTGCATCTGTGTTTTTTCCTGAGGAGACCAAGAGGAAAAAATAACCTGGCACATGTTAGTCATTTTGCTTAGTGCACTCACTTTGGCAATAAAAGTGGTAGGAGAGCTTGTATAGAATGGAATAAATGGCTTCAGTGAGGGACTGTCAAAACAGTAAAAAGATTATATGTTTCCTATTAAAATAGAAAGGGAGTAAAAGCAAATGTGTTTTGAATGAGGATGGCTGATATTAGCAATGCTAAAAATAATGGGCAGCAAAGGGGAACACAGCCCTTCCTCCACTGCCAGAAGAAAAGGGAGCATTTTTCTGTCTCTAAGGTGAAATGACTTCCCTCCCCAATCTCTTCATTGCTGGTTAGCTGGTTGGGGTTTTCACCATGAAGGATGTGACTGGCAGAAAGGCTTCCTGGTTCCTGAGGTTCCTGTGCCCTCGCCATAAACCCCTAACAGGCAGTGCAGCCCCAGAACTTCCACTGAGTTCCTGTTTTGTGGTATTTTGCACCATCTTCAGGGTTTGTTTGTGATTTGTTTCCACATTCTCCAAAATTCTTCTTTTCAGAGAGGATCAGGAAGAGATTTCTTGGTACTGCCAACACCAAGCAGAGAAGACAGCCAGTACCTCCCCCCACAATAGTCTTATTCTCTCTTCCCTCAGTTCATCAAACCCACATGGCTTCATCATTTCTCTTCTGCCATAAAGGTCTTGGTACCAGAAGGAATTCAGGTGAAAACCGATGGGAGGCTGCAAACTGCTAGGAGATTAATGGGACACTGTGGAAATAGGGGAAGGAAACAAATCCCCTGAATACTGTGAGAGACCAATGAATTAATTCATTAGGCAGAATTAATGTTTGTATTCCCATCTCTGTCCTTCCATTGCATCCGAAATAGCTGAAGCAGCTCATATATATCAAATAGAGGGGAATTAAATGGGGTATAACAGATGCTGTCTGTGCTCCTGTGATCAGGTGATGAAATTTACCCTCCCCACTGAACACTAGAAGTAGAACTGTTGGTTTTGCTTTCAAGAGCTGAGTGCAGAGAGTAAAGAGGGAGAAGGCACAGGACAGGCACTCCATCCCTGTGCAGCTTCCTTGCAGCAGCTTTAGAAACCTGTTTGAGACACATGCATAAAACAGCTGGCTGTGCTGGGAAGGATGCGCTTCCTATCTCTTCAAAAGTTCATTTGGAAGGCTGTTAATCAGTCTTTCTGCTCTCACAAATGGATCACAAGACTGCACACATGATTTGGGAATCAATAGCAAACAGATAAATGCAGCAATCCCAGCAGCCCCACCACCCCACAGATGAGCTTCCCTGGAAAAATCGGCCAGCTTTCTGCATGAAGCACCTTACTTACTAAACCACCAAGGCTCATTTCATCAATTTTAAGATCTTCTAAAATGCAATGTAGTTTCTAACACAGCCTGCTTCTACACAGCCCTAAAACCAAGCCCAGGATGGCATGAGACCATCTCATTTACACACCAGCACACAGGCACAGCTCACAGCAGTCAGGGTGTTAGGAAACAGGCAGCACAGGTGACATGAAAGGTTTTGTCATAGTCTAAAACCAATGAGGATAATTCCATGGATGATTTCTCCTTCTGAAATAAGTTTGAAACCCAGTATATTTTGGTTAAGACCACAGCATTTTGGTGCAGAGATAACATTACAGCACTCCCTGGGATGGCTCAGGCTCTCACTTCTCTATAGACTGGGCATCAGAGGAATTCTTAGCCCTGGGGCATCATCACAGACATTAGCTGGGAAGCCCTGAATGCTCTGTAAAATACATGCAACAGCAGAAGTAATTTCAGCAGGAAGGTGGATGATTCTGTGCCCTGTTTTGGCAAAGCTGTGTGTTCCCATTGATCCGGTTCAAGGTTCAGCAGCTCCAAAGGCTCCACCTTAACCCTGCCCCTGAGGGACCAGGTATTGGTTTTAGCAGGAAGGACAGGACAAGATGGTTTCTTCCAGGCAAAGCATGGAGAAAGGAAGAAGCTTTGTCACTTAGCTCATGTGCTGTGGCTTCTCCACAGCCTTGATTATGTCCCCTAATCAGTACATGTGCTGCACTCCTCTTCCTCCCCCTCGGCCACCCAGGATTAGCTGACAAGACTGTCAGCCCCAGAGCTGATTCACTCCACTGAGCCTTTTATGAATATCTCAATCCCAGGGAGGGTCTCAGTGGGAAGTGGTGGTCAGGGTCACAGCTGACACTTGCTGACAAACCTGCTGGTGAATAATTCTAATCCTCACATCAAGGACTCGCTGGCTGCCAGCCTGAAAACCCCAGTGTTGATGCATCCAGCCCAGTTTATAAAACTGTAGGAGGGAGGACTGGTCTGTTGGCTAGAAATTGATGAATTCTGTAGAAAAAAATAGCCACTAATGCTATTTTTCAGCTCTTGTCTTGCATAACAGCTAAGGCTTGGAAAGTCCTTGTATTTCACAAAGGAACCAGGTACAGTTCCATCTAATGAACTGATCTGATCACAAGTAATACATGTAACAGATACAAGAAATTAAGTCCTGACATTAAAGCTGACATTCTTCATTTGTTGGGAAATGCTTGATTTTATAAAGAGCCAGTAATCCAGCTACTTAATTTAATGAAACATTAATATTTTACATTGGACAGGAAAATTGGTTTACTTTGAAACAAATATTGAAGGCGCAAGACTCCTCTGAAACCCAGGTTTAAGATCATTTACCCTTAAAAGATCATTACAACCACTAATTTCAATGAAATTCAAACCCACTCTCCCAGTGGCCTCCCTCTTCCCACACCAGCTGTAGAAGTCCCAGGTGATGATTCTTTCACAAGGGATTTTCCACAGCTTTTGCAAGTTACACCTTAAACTTGTTCAGCTATCAAACCCCAGCTGGACACAGCCCTGGGCAGCCTGCCCTGGCTAGCCCTGCTTTGAGCAGGGGGTTGGACTAGACAATCTCCAAAGGTCCCTTCCCACCTCTGTTATTCCATTACTGTGTCCACAGAGCAGTTTTTCTGGCAGGATATTTGCAAACCACTAGCCCAAACTGGATATATACTCATCCCAATAATCCATTCTGCATACCATACTATTTCCTTACAGCTGCTTAGGAGAAATAATTTTAAGTGATCTAAAGGAGAAATAATTTTAAATGATCTAAAAAACCCCCAGCTATTACATTTGATGAGATTTATGCCTGTTTTTTTTTTCTACCACAGACCTCACCATTCCTCCAGGCAGACATCCAAGCCTCCATCCCATCATTGCTCTGGCTGGATCAGGTCCAGTGATTACTGGGTAGGTCCATAGGGACAAGACAGGCATGAGGTGAAGTCCAGAAGGTCTGTAACCCTATACAGCCATAATGAAGTCACAGACAAGTGCTCCCCCAGCACAGCCCAAGTTAGGGCTAAGAGTCCAGGGCTGAGCTTAAATAGAGCCCTGGGGCAGAGGTGTGGGTGGAGGTCACAGGTGAGGCTGGTCAGGGCCCTTCTTTCCACTCCTCACAGGTACCTGTGCTTTGCAAAGCAATTTGCTCTCTGTTACTGCCAGGAAAGATGACAAGAGCCACATCAGGGTCACTCTGTCATAAGCATGAGGCACGTACAGCAATCTGAGCCCATCTTTGGCACTGCTGCTCAGAATGAAACAGGCACCTCTGCAGACTTTGGCCTCCTTTTTCCAGTCTTGGTCTGCAAGTCTGAGTCTAGACAAATGTCTGTAAGCTGGCTGTGATTCTTTGTCTCAGAAGTCTATAAGGTGTCTTGGTGACAGGTCCCTATGGTGTCACACTCCTTTCTTTCAGCTCTTGATGTGTTTCGATCAGCCCTGGGGAGTGGGTGGCTCCCAAGTGCCTGTTCAGGGCTGCAGTTAGATCTGTACATTGCAGTGTTTTCCCTGAGATAAGCTGAGCAGCAGGATGAACGTGTCCCCTCCTCCTGGCTGTTAGTGCTCCCATGCTGCTCAGCCCTTTCCCCAGTTGTTCATCTTGACTGATGACAGCATTCTCCTTAGCAATCGAAGTCTTTCAATGATTTTTTTCCTCTTCCAAGTCACTATGCATCGAAAATAGGACAGAGAACAGTTGTAGCTGTCTGCTGTAACCCACATCCTCTGGCTGGCTCAGTGACTGCCAGCACCCGTTATTGTCACCGATGTCCTTTACAAGGTGGTTTTCTTCACTCCTTTTCCCCAGCTCATCTCCAGCTTGGTCTGCAGCAGGAGGTTTTGTAGCCATTGCCTGTGCATGCACACACACAAACCCACAAATCCAGAGCACAGCACAGCTCAGCCACCTCCCACACACACACATCTGATGTTCTCAGTAACCCACAGCCACTGGCAGAAGGACCACATGGACACGTAGGTCAAGGGAGGTTCTCCTCCCCCTCTATTCTGCCTTGGTGAGGCCACATCTGGAGTCCTGTGTCCAGTTCTGGGCCCCACAGTTCAGGAAGGACAGGGAACTGCTTGAGAGAGTCCAGTGCAGAGCCACAGAGATGATGAAGGGAGTGGAACATCTCCCTTGTGAGGAAAGGCTGAGGGAGCTGGGTCTCTTTAGCTTGGAGAAAAGGAGACTGAGGGGTGACCTCATCCATGGTTACAAATCTGTAAAGGGTGAGGGGCAGGACGATGGAGCCAAGCTTTTTACAGTGCTGACCAATGATAGGACAAGGGGCAATGGATGCAAACTGGAGCACAGGAGGTTCCATGTGAATCTCAGGAAGAACTTCTTCCCTGTGAGAGTGCCAGAGCACTGGACCAGGCTGCCCAGAGAGGCTGTGGAGTCTCCTTGGCTGGAGACATTCAAACCCTGCCTGGATGTGTTCCTGTGTGATGGACTCTAGGTGACCCTGCTCTGGCAGGGGGGTTGCACTGGATGAGCTTTCGAGGTCCCTTCCAGCCCCTAGGATTCTGGGATTCTGTGATACACAGCGTTTGCACAGCAGTGACAGACGTTGTAGCCTTCTCCTGGGGGGCTGCTCTGTGTCAGATGCTGAGCAAGGCTCCTGGGCTGTCAGTAACTCTGGCTCTTTAGCCAGGACAGCTACACGATCTGTAGGGTTAATCTGGTAAATGCACAGGGAAGTGGTTTTTCCCCACACAAGGAGGCTTACCAAGATGGAGTCTTGTTTACTTTCTTGTTTGCATCTAGGTTTCTCACTAGATTTAGAAAATCATGTCCAAAATAAAATGTGTCCAATTCAGTCAGGGTACAACTCCACTGACAGAACAAACTTTACAAAACATTGATTTGCTGGGCTCAGCTAATTAACATCAGCTCTCTAACAGCCCACCACAGCAAGAGCCATTTGAACTTTAGACCCTAACCCTATGATTTTTAGGAGTGTGAAAAAGGATCCGAAGTTGGCAAGGAAAGTCCCACTGTCTTTCACACACTACATTTTGCCTACAAAAACAGGCACATTTTTAAAACAAGAAAACATTCTGTGTTTTAGCTGATCCAACAAAAAGAAGTTGGAAGAAAACAAGATCAAATAAACAACAGCTGTTTAGAGCACTGAATGTCAGCCATCCCTCTGACCACTTCAATGGCAAGACAAGAGTCAGGTGGTGATCTGAGCAGTGAATATTCAACTTGCTTCTAAATATTTTTTGCTAGCACACGTGGCAGCAGTGGCCACACTTGCTCCCTGCAGCCCCCCTGCATTTTCCTGTAGATTCGACAGTAGCAGGGCCAGCTGGTTTGTGTCTGCTGCTGATGGAGTCAGCAGGACTGAGGGTTTTCAGCAAGGTGCGTGGTCAGCTTAGAAAATGTGGGGCAAAATCTGTTCTTCCAAAGCCACGCTGTCTGCATCAGCATCAAAGCAGGATTCTTCCTTCCTTTGCTGGTGACAAGCTGGGCAGGGCTGTGCAGAGCTCCTTCCTTGCTGACATTGGGCCCTTCTCGTCTGCTGCAGACACTGACACCAGCCTGGCTTGTGTCTCTGGGTGCTGTCACTACATGGTGGTTCTGGGCAGCACCGTGAAGGTGTCACAAAGCTTGCGTTGAAATAGATCTTCAGACAGGCTGAATGTAGATCTCTGCAAAAGCTGGTGCAGTTCTAACCTTGCTAAAGCAACGACAAGGAGTGGCTCCTTCAGCTGGGTAGCTCCAAGAGGTTTAGAGAGAAATCTATTGAAGCCCCAGGTAGGAAAGTGGATGTTCATCACCCGGGCTCCTAACTCAACCTCTGTCTTCACGTGCAACTGATGGGCAAAAGAGCAAAAGAAACTCCCAGTTATAAGACAGGAAGCAAACAAAATGCTGTCTGTATTTTCCGAGTGCATTTCAAAATCCTAGGGACTGGAAACACCAAGAAACCCAGCAAACATCCCTCAGAGCAGATAGAGCTGCAGGAGAAAATCTCACTGAGAGGCAGAGGGAATGGCCCAGGAACGTGGGACGGGCACTGTCCTGGTCCCAGGGCTGGGAAGCACAGGGGTTCTTGCTCAGTCAGGAGTGGTGCCTGCACAGCTCTTGATGTTTTCATGGGCACGGCACCGAAGCAGAGGGCTGACAAGCTGTTCGAGCAGAACAGCATTGGCTCTCCACAACCTGCTTTTGACATTAGGCAGGCAGAAGACTAAACAATTATTTCACTGCCAGGCTCCTCTGGCCCAGATCTTTAATCATCATTTGAAGCCTGAAATCAGTCTGAGTGTTTCTTTCCAGCACCAGTTCCAGCCTGTGCTGTGTCTCTTGCCCACCTATGTAGATGTCTTCCAGCACTTGCCAGCTTTGATTTGGGAGTACTGACCATGAGTCTGCTCCTTGGCTCTCCCATCACATCCCAGGTTCCTCACAAAGTCACAAAGTGACGCAGCTGACAGGAGGTTGGGTTCAACATTGGAGTTTCTCTGCTTTGTAAAAGCAGCACAGGCAAGTTCTGTGTTTGTTATCTGCCCTTAATGCTGTGCTCGTGTTTAAAGGCACAAACGGATGTTTTTAAAGGAATTGTCAGGAATAGAAAATGAGCTTTGTTTGCATGCAGGAAGGACCCAACTGGGACTATGCAAAGAGGTGCTGGGCATTGCTGGTAGTAAGAAAGGCAAGACAAGACACACTAATTACAGCTGAAATGCAAACAGAGGCGTGCACTGCCATGACCTTTATCACAAAGAGGCTCCACACAGCCCAGAGACCTCGCTGCCCACTGCTTTTCATCAACATCAAAAGTCCCCCCAGGATCTCCTTTCCTCCATCCCCCTTCATCGTTTGTTTCCCCGTTCATTCCTAAGCAGCAGGACACCGTGTTATTTCATAAGCCATCAGGACTGATATTCAGATCTCCTGGTGAGAGTTCCTCAGTGCCTTTCACTGCTTTGCTGCTGACAGCTCTCGCATAAGAAGCTCCTGATGGGTAGTAATTAATTAGAGTCTCACACAGACAATTCCTGTTCCTTTTGTTTGGGATAATTAGCCAACAGAATGGCACCTGCCAAAACCACAGGCTTTTCCATCCATGAGGCTGCTGCCTATTTCCAGCTTGGCTCTTCTTGAAAGGGAATTATTTTTGTGGGTGCTTTTGGGCTCCCTGGGGCTGGGTGCCAGCAGCACCATGCTCCATTGTCAGGGCCACAATGCTGCACCAGGTCTTTGTGCACGGCAGCATCTGGCCACCAGGTCCAGAGCTGAAACCTCAGGGGGTTATTGTTGTGTATCAGAAAAATTTCTATGCATAGCAGAGCCTGTGGATTTCATTCAAGCCTTGACACAGCAGAAGGAAGACTGGAGAAACGGGATCTTTCCTCTTACAGAAGCTCACACCAGAAACCTGCATTTGAATTACTTTCTCTGCAATAGGGAACACAGAAACTGGAATATCCACAGCAAAATCCCAGCTTGGGTAACTCCTGCAGGCATGGATTGCACACTTCTGCATCTTGCAATCCCCTCCCTCGAGGGGTACCCAGGGTGCCGGGGGACTTCCTTGCTCCAGAAGCACACGGCTGGTTCACCATCAGCTTGGTGTCCACCAGAACCCCCAGGTCTTTCCCTGCAGAGCTGCTTTCCAGCCAGTTGGCACCCATCCTGTACTGGTGCTTGTGCTGGGGGTGATTCCTCCCCAACATAGGACTTTGTGTTGTTCTCTGTTGAACTTCATGGTGTTCCTGTCATTCCTCCAGCCTGCCCAGGGGTGTCCAACGCTCCTCCACCCCTGCCCATGCACTTGGTGGGAGAGCAGCTCGTACAACAGAGCTGCTGAGCTCTCACAGAAAGAAAGGGGGTCCCTGCTGCCCTGAGGGGATCTGGGTGGGTTGGTAGCTCAGTGGTGGGCTGAAGGCCAGGAGTGTCCCATGAGGCCGGTGGTTTTGTTGCATAGAAGCAGCTCTGTGTTATCAATGTTATCACTCGCCCAGTTGGCATACTGGGGTGTAACTGGACAGAGCGGAGCTCCCTGGCAGCAGCAGCAGAAAGTCAGACCCCGTGTGTCACAGAGATGCTCGGGAGGTCTCCTCTGACCAGAGCGAGTGGGCGCCAGTGGGGTGGGGATGGAGCAGCAAGCAGGGGACATCTCTGCTCTACTGCACGCTGCCATCTCCTGGCCACCGGCTCCCTCTGCTCCAGCGATGTGTACCGCAGGCTGGATCCTCCGCGGTGGGAGCTGAGGGTGATGGAGCACTTGGTGATACCCCACTGCAGCAAGGAGGAGTCGAGGAAATGAATCCCAGAATCACAGAATCCCAGACTCCTAGGGGTTGGAAGGGACCTCGAAAGCTCATCCAGTCCAACCCCCCTGCCAGAGCAGGGTCACCTAGAGTCCATCACACAGGAACGCATCCAGTGGGGTTTGAATGTCTCCAGCCAAGGAGACTCCACAACCTCTCTGGGCAGCCTGTTCCAGTGCTCTGGCACTCTCACAGGAAAGAAGTTCTTCCTGATACTCACATGGAACCTCCTGCACAGCTGAAATGAAGCACAGCTTCTGTGCAGAAAGGAGGCACAGGAACAGCCATGAGTTCCTCTGCCTGACCTGCCAGGGGATGGACACCTGCCCGAGACCAGGGACCACCCGCTGCACCAGAGCTCACCAGCAGCTCTAAATAGAAACCACAGAAGGCAGGAGACAGCGTAGGGACAGAGCCCGTGCTCTTACCCCCTGCATGCCACTGTGCTGTCACGATGCCACCTCCCTGTGCTTGTCAGCAGGGATAACCTGTGAGTGACAGCAGCAGGTCACTGCAGTGACACTGGAATAAAGTGGGATAACAAAACCAAGCATAATGTTTGTGTAGAATATTATTATTTAAAATATTCACAGAACTGTGAAAGCACACTCCAGAAGTGCCTCATATCGTAGTATTTATTACAGACAACCTTAGAATACATTGGGTTGAAATGTCCAAAAATTGATACTCCTCCCCAGCTCACAATGTATTTTTTATTTTGTTTTACAGGGACACATAAAAGGACCGTGTCCTGTCTCCTCCTCCTGTCTGTCCATCCATCCCCACCCATCCATCCTTCCTTCCATCCATCCATACATTCTTCCTTCCTTCCTTCCTTCCTTCCGTCCGTCCGTCCATCCATCCTTTCTTCCATCCATCCATCCATCCATCCATCCATCCATCCATCCATCCTTCCACCCATCCATTCTTCCTTCCATCCATTCATCCATCCATCCACCCATCCATCCTTCCTTCCATCCATCTATACATTCTTCCATCCATCCATCCATCCATCCTTCCTTCCATCCATCCATCCATCCATCCATCCATCCATCCATCCATCCATCCACCTCATCCCTCAGCAAGCCCAGCCCTGCTCTCCTGCAGCTGGTGGGGAAGGTCTTGGCAGGTACAGCTGGTGGGTGAGGGTAGGCTTAGCCCTAGGCTTGGCCTTGGAGGGGGCTGGTGTGGTGGTCTCAGTGAGGAGGGAGCCACAGGCTCTGGGCAGCACCACAAGTTTTATTCAGACAATAATAAAAATCTGAATTCCCTCCCCCTCTGCAGCAGAGAGTGCCTCCACGTGCGAGCACCCCAGAGGACAGACACTGACCCTCTCATGGGAGCACGACACAGCTGTCAGGGAGACAGAGGCTGTAAAAGAAATACCCAAAGAGGTAATTTTCTCTCTTTTGTGTTTATTTAAAGGCAAAAAAAACCCCCAAAGACCCAGCCCACCACCAGCTGGCTGGGTATTAGGAACAAAACCACTTTCAGTGTTTCATTGCTCTTCACCACTGGTTCCTCTTCCCCTCCAGCTGCACATCACAGAATCATAGAATCATAGAATCATTATGGTTGGAAGGGACCTCCAGGGTCATCAAGTCCAACCTTTATCCCATCATATTCCTGACCATCAGACCATGGCCTCAAGTGCCTCATCAACCCGTTTGTTGAACACCCCCAGGGACGGTGACTCCACCACCTCCCTGGGCAGCCCATTCCAGTGCCCAACCACCCTCTCAGTAAAGAACTTCTTCCTAATCTCCAACCTAAACTTCCCCTGATGGAACTTGAGGCCGTTAGATGCAGTGATGCAGCCTGTGATGCAGTGTCCAGAAACATCTTCATGTCCAGGAATGAGCAATCCATTGATCCTCCAAGATTCCCAGGGCAGAGAGGTGTCACCTGGGCTGGTCATGCCTGGCGTGTCCCCCCAAACTCTGCAGTGCCCACAGGGACCAGGCAGTTCCCAGGGGCCAGATCCCCACCCAAAGCAAGACTGGGCAGCACAGGGCAGGTGGGTGTGCAGGGCAAAGCAGCACCCAGGGGCTTATACAGCAAAATAACCCCGGGTGGGGACATGGGGCTTCTTCCCCACACAGCTCCACACTGGGCAGTGCTCGGCAGGCAGCAATGGCTCCTGGGGCAAAGGCATGAGTGGGGAAGGGGAGATGGGGACAACCTGGCTCCCAGGGGACTCGGTGGCTTTTCAGGGCTTTGTGCTGCCATTTCTGTCCCCACTCAGCCTGAACTCTCTGATCATGGGTGAGGGAGCTGCTCACTAGCTGCTCCCAGTGATGCCCTGGTCAGCTTGCTCACAGTAACAGACACCTTGCAGTGCCTCATCGCAGAACATTGTGCTCCAAGCAGGGAGGGAAATGAACCATTTAGGCTGGAAAAGACCCTTTGGATCACGGATCCTGGCACCAGCAGGGACACTGTGGCTGCGCAGGGACCTCTGCACGAGCCAGGTGGGACAACAGCACTGGTGTCACATCTCGAGGCAGCTGAAGGAAATGTTATCTATTATACAGCCACTCTGGTCTCTTCAAGGTCCAGTTCCAGTAAACTGCAAAGTGAAACTCTAAAGATTTTCCCAATTTAAAAAAAACCTCACCAGTGGTGGAGTTCACCAGTTGGAGATCCCAGGGGCAGGCCCGGCTCTCACAGCTCCCACGCCAGGTGAAGGCTCACTACACCAGGCAAACACCTGCTCAACAGTGACAACAATAAACACTTTATTCACAAAAATGATTACAAAAGTCCTCTGACACTGGTAGAAAGTGCTGTTTCAGCTTTCACTCTCATCAGAGGGGAATAATTACTGTAAACGCTCCAGAAGTGAAAGCCACGTACAGAAATGAATTCACAGCTTATGCAGGGGCAGAAGAAGAACAGAAACTTTCCTGCAGACTTCCCAACCCAAGGCTGATGGCACAGATCAGTGGTGCACACAGACAAACGATGTGCACACGCACAAAGTCAGTGCAAACCGGTTTCTCGCTGCTTCAAACATGGATTGCAGTTTATAAAGGGGCGTTTGACAGCAGCTGCAAGTGACATGTAAAAGGAATAATGACACATTTTATTCATTTTCTTAGAGAAATGAGCTATGCTCTGCAAAAGTAATTTGCAGGAGCTTAATATTAGGGTTTATTATGTACTTCAGAAGCTGCACATGGTTCCTAATTGCTTGTCCAGTTTAAATAGAGACGGCCTTTCCCGATGGGTGAGCAGCCACAGCTGAACCCCCATCTCTCTGCAAAATGACCAGTGTTACTGGGAATGAACATGGAATTGCTTGTAGCAAAGGCACAGGGGTATTTATGGGGAAGCACTAACAGTTTCACTATTAGGAGCAAACAGAAACCGTGCTGGGTTACTCCTGCGGCCAAGCCCCGGGGTGATGGTGGCACCGTGCTCTCGGGATGTTCCCAAATGTGTTCCTGCAGCATTTCCCTTCCCTCGCTGTGCCCCAGGGTGGGAGAGGCCCCTTGGCCCTGGCTGGAGGGCACCACATCAGGCCAGCAATTCACTACTTTCTCCCTGCTCCTTGGCAGGGTCTTCCCAGATCTCTTGCCAAGATGGATCCAGAGCCCAGGGGAGGCACCAAGCACGAACTCCTGGCTCTGTTCCATTCCAGACAGCTTCGAGTACACAACTCCCACGTATGAACCTCTCCTTCCAGCCTGTCACCCACCACCTCAGCAGTCATTTTGAAGTGAGAGGGAGCTCCTATGCTGGCTACGACAGCCGAGCTGCCAGCAAAAACCATCTCTGGCTGATTAATACGGGAGTTCTTCTCCTCTGATAACTTTAATTCTAAATGTGCAATAGCACATTTAAATTCCATCAATTTTTAAGGTATGTGCCTGAAAGAGGGTTGTACTTGCAGGTGTAATTTTGGTTCAGCATTCAGAGTCCTTGCATACTTAAAAATGAAATATCTGCTCTTAAAAATCAACCCTCAGACTCACTAAAGGCACAAGCCAAGCTCCGTCGCTGTGGGTGGAGCAGTGTCTCCAGCACATGGAAGAGGAACTGAGCCTCAAGGTCATTTCATTCCGCCCACCACACAGAGTATTTTTGAAACAAATACATCAGATTTTGTGTCACACTCAACATCCACAAACAGAGACACCCAGCCAGCACCAGGTGAGCAGCTTGCTTGAGAAGAAGCAGTGGGGTGGTTTTTAAGCTTGCCTTAAATTCAAAGTGCAGATAAATCCCTGCTTTGAGCCCTTTTGCTCCACAGGATTTCTCATCACTCCTATATTGAAGTGTTTCCACACCTCTCCTACCATTTACTGCTGTTGCTGGGTTTGCCCTTTTGTTTTTAATTGACTGTATAAGTTGTACATAAATTTAGAACACACAATAGAGTCATCTTAGCTCCTCAGGAGGGGTCTTTGGAAAGGCACATGTGCAAAAATATTTACTGACTATGAAGTAGAAAACATACATTTGGCTTGCAGCAAGTGGGGGTTTCCCCACCTGTTCATCCCAGAGAATACAGCTGAGACACAAGATCTCCTTTCTGAAGCTTTCCAGATGAGCAGAGCTGGGCTTGTACTGGCTCACCCAGCATCCCAAAATACAGGATCCATGGATCAAGCTATGTCCTTGCCTATCGCGGGCTCTCAGGAAAGGGCTTTGGGAAAGATGTCAGTTTTATGGCTGCACCATTTCTACAAGAATCTCATATTCAACAACAAAAATGGGGCTGTTTTACCTCCAAGTACATGGTTTTACCCAAACAACACCCTGCAATTAACACAGCCACAAGAGTTTTGATCCTCTCCTTGCAGTACTGTAAGTCCTTGGCTATTGGCACGGGCACTTCTTCAGGGAGTGCTTCATCCACCCATGCACTGCTCAGCACATCTCCAGCCTCAGCATCTCTCTTAAAGCTCTTTGATGAATATTTTAATTTTACTATAAAAGACTGCCCAGAACAGCAGCCACGAGTTTGCAGTCAGTGGTCGGGGCCTCCCTCTCACCACGGGAAACACAGCAGATGTCAACGCAGATGTCAGCTAAGAAATACAGCAGGACTTTGGAGGAAAAAAGGTGCCTAACAAATACATTTGGTATTTGTACAGTGCCCCCATTCCCCACCAGTCCCAGTGGATCTTGATGCACCCTAAGCTGCAGTCCTGAGCACCCAGCAGCTGCACCACATCCAAATCAACTCTGTAGCGCCGTGTCCCAAATCATTCCCAGTGAAATGAGACATTCCAGCTTTTTCCCCCCCAGAACATCACACGTTCGTATTTCCACCTACATATTAGGTTGCTCCTTTCTATCTTGCCCTTGGTGTCCCCAAACAAACCCCAAAACAAGGACAAGCTCTTTCCACACAGTTTGCTGATACGTTTGAGGAAAAGAGAGACTTTACAAGAAAAACCTGCACATGGGTCTGCACTGGCAATGGACACACTGTGCCCATCTCTGTGGAAACATGGTCCTGTTTCATAGAATCCCAGACTGCTTTGGGTTGGAAGGGACCTTAAAGATCATCTAGTTCCAACCCTCCTGCCATAGGCAGGGACATCTCCAACTACAGGGGTTGCTCCAAGCCCCATCCAACCTGACCTTGATGGTTTGACAACCATCAGTTGAAAAAAGCCAACCACTGCAGAACTTGGCACCATCCACATCAGGACTGTGAAGGACCACTTACTAAACACATGAAAAAGGAGCTGGGTTCACTTGGGGTTTGTTGTGTGACCTTCCCAGCCCCTGAGGAGCATCTGGGAGCCTCCACACCAAGGCCTGGAAAAGCCCCGACTCCTCCACCTCTCCCCAGCTGGTGGAAGAGTCTCTGCTCAGCACTGCCAACACCAGACCAGCAATGTGGTGGCCATGTCTGCTCATGGCAGCCAGCTGCTGAGGGCTCACAGATCTGCCCAAGGCTCTGCCCTGGGGACAGACCTCAGCCTTGCACAGAGTGTTCACACAGACTGCATCTGGACCACATCCCATCCTCTCACCCGAATGGCACCGAATCCAATTTCAAGTGTGGTTCTTCAAGGGGGGTCCTCAGCCCTACACCTAACAGGCATCAACAAGAGAGAACATGGCACCAGAGGCTAACGTGAACACAACCAAATCCCTAGAGGAAGGCCCCATGTTTGAAAATTAGGTCAAGAAATTGAATTTCCTCCAGCTAAAATCCTGGCACTCAAATATGGAACCAGTTATTCAGCTTCAAAACGGGAGAGTGCCCGACAGAAGTCAGGAGAGGGAGGAACAGGGAACACCTAGAAAACCATGATGAGTATCAAATTATGGTGTGATGGCTTCTGAGTTTTTCTCTGTGGCCTCCTGAGCCTTGGCAGCAGCCACCTGAAACTGCGGCACGTACGGCACAACGGCTTTGTATTTAAGGCTACTTTGGAGAAATGTGTTTAAATGAGGTGGTGCCTGCTGAAGGAACCCCACGTCTCGGAGCAGATCAGCTGCAGGGAACTCACACATCACCCCGGAACTTTCTGTTAAAAAAATGGCACTTCCTCTCTTTTCCAGTGATGTTATCCCCAGGTAGCACAGGCTCCGCTCAGGGCTCTCTCTGTCTGGGAAAGGTTCATCCTGATCTGAAGGCTCCGAAAATCCCTCTGAAGAAATAAGGGAGAGAGTCTTGCTGGGCTGCCTGCCAGGCGGGTCAGGTAACACCAGGAATGCCCCATTTCCCACCTCCCAGGAGCTGCTGGAGAAGGTGCCTGCAACCAAGGGATCTTCAGCTAAGAAGCTTCTATTGAAACAGCTTCTCGGGTTCATTTTCTGCTCGTAAAGCCCACTCGATCTGGAGTGACTGATAACAGCATATTTCACATCGGGCTGCCTTGGCATTTCCCCACCCATTTGGTCCTCGTGGGAGCTCTCAGAGAAGCTGCTGCTATCAAAGTGGCTGCTGGAGCAAGCAGAGTCGTGTTCAGAGTCTTGAATTTTTGTAAACATTGAATCAATTACCAAAAGATCTTGTGTGTCTTCTTTTTTCAGTGCTTTGGTAACGCTGATGTCTTCCAGCACGATTTCAGGTTCCAGAAGGAGAGGCTCAAATGACATTGCTTCAGGGTGCTTGATAAAGAGATGCTCAAAAGTTTCAGGCTAGAAGAAAAGATATTTTCCATTATTTAATAGCTTTATTTCAGTATGCAGCTACTGATTTTAAGAATCACAGACAAACCCCCTGTTGTTTTAGTAGGAGTCTATAGTTGAAAATCCTCTTAAGCAGGATTTGACCCCTTTAGGGTCAAATTCAGCCTTTCCATAGTATTTTTAGAGCATTCCCATCCAAGCAGCAGCTTGACGTGCATGAAGAGGAACACACATTTATTTTGCTTTACTGCTACCTGATACAGGTGCCTGTAAAATACACGATAGCGTGAACAGAGCAAAACAGCAGCTCTGAGCTACAAAGGAAAATTCACTTTTCCAGCATATATATTTCCTAATGAATTCAAGACAAAACAAACAGACAAAACCAGATTTTGTGTATATCAGCAAACCATATTTTACAGCAGGAAAGCTGCCAAAACACCCAGGAATATGTCAAAATACTGAAACTAGTCTATGAGTATAGAAAAGAGTACACTAACTTGTGTATCTTAGGCTACCACCGTGTCTAGCCTGCCTACCAGCAATGCCCATGACCTCCTGGTAAAGCTGTCACCCAGGGATTTACTGATTTACTAACTGCCCAGACATTTAAACACCCAACAGAGGTGCTGGTCTCTGCTCCTGGCTCATTTCAGACATCAGCTGAGCGAATCACTGTCGTGCTTAACTCCAGAGGCTCTGGGTTGCTTTGTTCAGTAATTCAGGCAGGTCAGAGAAGCATCCCCAGGACAATACATACCTGCTGAAAATTAACCCCTTGTGCCCAGGAGCAGTTCTTGGGGTTTGGAACATCTTCCCAAAACAGCTTCTTCATTCTGAAATATGGAGGCAGATTCTGGAGTTGGTACTGTTCACATATTCTCTACTGCTGTCATTCACCTTTGCTATGTCAGAAAAGGAACCCATGCAGTTTTATTTATCTAGAACACTATGACCACAATGACCACAAAACAATTATTTTAGATATTATAGATGGCCAAAATTTCATAGAAAAATAAAGCAGTAAAGAAGTGACATTCCAGGTGGTAGCTTTGCAAAACAAAGGTAGGGGCAGACTTTGCTGAACATGACCCCAGCCCACCTGCCACAAAACTGAGGGGGTTTTTTGAATTGGTTTTTACTTCAGACCTTAGTTTGTGATGACAATTGTAAACTTGGGACTCAGGCTGCTGTGCAAATTCAAAGCACACAACACTTGTTCACTTGCCCACAAGCCACTCTGCAGAAGTAAGGAGTAGGTGGGACAGGCTGAGGTGATACTTCCCAGTGAAAACAAAGAGCACTGAGGACCACAGGACACCAGAGCCAAAAGGGCAATGGTCTTTCACATGGGAACAAGCCCGTGCACTCGAGACACTTTAATTCTTGGTGCTGTATTCCACAGAGTCCACTGCCTTTCAGTACAGTACATCAAATATACAATAAAAATAATTCCTAGCTTTCCTCAGAAAGACCCTGCCCAGCAGCTCAGCAGACAGGCATCACCTAAGCCACAGCACCTTCTTCTAAAGACCTTCTGGGACTTTTCTGTGACCATGAACAACTCACCTTTGGTGTGAAACCAGCAAGGCTCCGAGCAACAAAACCGAGGTGGAAGTTACTATTGGCAGGACCATGTAGAGGCTGGCATTGTTCTCATTTTCATACCCACCTGGAAATAAAAGGAATTCAGATAATACTGCAGTAAAATAATTTGTGAACAAATAGTTTGCAATAGGGAAATAACAAACAGTAGAAGCAACAGCTCCAACAGAAAAAAACTTTGCTAAATAGCTTTATTGCACATCAACCTTCACCTTGGGAACAGACAGACAAAAAGGAAGGAATCATTTTAAATACTGAGGTGACTCCTCTATCCCCGTGGGAGGTGCCCAGTGCTCCCTTGCTGTTAAGAAATGAAATCAGAGCATATCAAATAAGAGAAGAGTCCAAAACTGGAGAATGAAGAACCACGGGGACCTGGGATCTCAGCTGCTAAGTTGGGTGGATGGGAATTCAGGTCCTTCACTCAACTTATCCCACAAAGTGTTCAAATTAAAGCTACTGAAGTCTCAGTCACTGATTATAGTTATATTACAATTACTTTATTACTGACATTTTTTTCTCAGAAGACACACAGTTCTCCTGCATTAAAGTTCACTTTTACAAGCTCCTATTTCATAAACAACCTGCAGAAAGATCCTGTAAGTCACCTTTGGCAAACTGATCCATTGCTCTGGATTTGCCAACTCCTCCAGCAAACACGGGGTACACGCTGAACTGGTACTTCTCAATCAGAATGAAGTGATCTGCAGAGAGGAAATCAGCCTTTTGAATTAAAACTAGGATCCTACTTATAAACAATTACCTCCACAGAGGCTCTGGTCACGTATCAGAGTTCAGATCAGCCCAGAGAGGGGAATAATGAAAGCCATCTTTTATAGATACATACTTTAATATAGGAAGATTTAAACTGTTAACCTATACTGGATAATCTAGCATTATTCTGTCATGGAATTAACACCTTTCTGGAGCTATTCTAATAAAATTCTAAGATTAAAGCAAAAATGCAACCAGAATGCACGTATTAACTTAGATCATGAGCCGGTGTAGTCAATATTCCAGAACTAATTTTATTGTATTGCCAAAAAATAAACACACTCCTGAGCTTCATTCTTTGTTATTCTGGTTATTAACACAACAGTCACCCCCTGCAGTCAGTCCTCTAATGACAATCAAGGATTGCTCCACTGGTCCTTACCATAAAAGCCACCAGAAACAGAGAGGGGGAGAGGGGAAGGAATCTGGGAGCTCAGGAATGCTACATTTTTCTATCCCACAACAATGTATTATATTTTCAAGTGTACACTCACCATAAATAAAATATTTGCTAATATTTGGAGGCACTCGCACCCATTGAATCTCCTCTTCTTTGTTAAGGTTCTTCCATTCAATAATAAAAGACGTTATCACATATATGTGAGGTGAAAGGGTCCAAACCAAAATCACACACGAGCTGTTCACTGGGTAAGCACTAAGGGACTGCACAGCACCCACTGGCAGAACAGGGAGAAAACAGCCATGAATTACAGGAGCTCAGAGGGGAGACAAGGGCTGGGCAAGCCCGAGAGAGGTATAAGATAAACTACATGCACACCAATGACTGCTATGGTTTCAGCACTTTATCATTCACTTGCTTAATTATTATCTCCTGTATCATAAAGCCTGAGCTTTAGATCATGTAAGCAACCCAGCAAAGCTTGGTTTACACCAACTATTCCAAACATCAAATAGATCAAGTTTTTTACCAGACCTCAAAAAAATTCTCATGTGCACCTCCTTAATTTTATAATAACTAGAATAATTTTTTAATAATCACTCCTTAGCCAAAAAAATTATCCACAATAACTGGACTGCCAACTTTCAGCTAGCAAAGCATGTGCTGAGAGCCTGTAAACTCAATCCTATTCAATCTCTCTAAGTAATACACCAAGGTGAGAATCCAGGTGGGCAAATGCTTCCCATTCCCCCTGCTACCAACCACAGGGTGCCCAGAACACCCTTACGCACAGCACCAGAAGTAATTTTATCCATAAAAATGACTTTTAAATTGCACTAGAGCGGTGAAGTTCCACAAACAGACTGCAGTAACGTTTCCCACAGTGTATATTTGCATAGAAATGTTGCACAATTGAAGTATTCAGGAGCAATAGCCTTTATTTCACTAATAAAGCAGAGTGCAGCCGAATCAATGAAGAGGCTGCTTAGGAAGTGAAGCCAAACCTCTGAAAACTCTGTGTGCTCTGGCAGCCCATCAGGTGAGCAGCCAGAGGAACAAGCCCACACTTTGGTTTGGAAATAACAAACCATTCCCTAGCAGGAATGCTGGTTGTTCCCAAGACAAAGTAGATGAAAGCTCAGCTCTACAGTAAGATTTTCTTTTTCTTTGATTAATTACTTTCTATTCTGTCAGTGGAGGGAGAACAGCCCAGTAAAAGACAGCTCTTTTCCCAACCCAAAGATCATTAGGATTCTCACGCAATGGAAATTTCATTTTTCAAATAGCTTTGTTGGTGAGATACAGAATCTGTTTCCCATATACAGCTGAATGTGTCATCATAAAACAGTTTTTATTCTAACAAAGGGAATTTTATTACAAAGAAAACTGTCTCCAAAAGCATCACAAGGATTCCAAGTATTTCTCACATCTCAAAATGGTTACTAATTGGTGCCCTTACCTGTGCTCATTTGCTGTGACAGAGTTAAATTGTAATTAATTGAAGAAACTCCAATGGAATTCATGGCTAGAACTGTAACAGTGTGTGTGTGCTCAGTCCATGGGAATGAACAGGTAGTGCCATTATCAACATATTCCAACCACGTGGCATTTCCTGATGTCTGATGCTTTATAATGTATCGGCTCACGCTGCACAATGAGTGATTCTTCATCAGTGGCTGCAGCAAACATTGGCATTAATTAATTTCCCAGTCTTTGTCTTCAAGAGCAAATGTTATTCGGGCAGAGGGCACTGTTCCAATTTTAAGAAAACATGACCCAGTAAAGGTACTCTAGAGCCTGGTGACCGTCCTCCCAGCACAGGCAATGTGGTCTATTTAAAGACTTCATTTCTTCCATCCCTCTCCCCAAGAGCTGACACACTTACTCACTGTCCTTCCAGCAAAGGGAGGGCAGGGGGGACAAGCAAACACAAACTGCCAGACTCCCAGAGCCACTCCCTGCTTTATGCCAGTGCTTTTGAGGATAGAAGAACCAGAACAGATGACTGTTTGCGTGCTGAACACGGGCAAACCGGAGTGGGCAGTCACTGAGGTGCTTTTCCCTCTGTCCTGCACTGACCTTTTAACGTCGCCTTGCCCAGTTTCCACCCAGTTGCAGTGGTGTTTACACAGGCAGCTGTCTAGGAATCAGTGGCACAGGTAGCTCAGACCTCAGTCAGCAGAACTTGGCAGCTGAAGAGCACATTTCTCATTATAACTCACAGTCTTTGATTCCATGTTATTCTTCTCCCTGCGTGCAGCATTTTGAGTCTGTTTCATAGCATTTGTGTAACTACACTCAACCATGTCATACAGCATTGACACTTCTGCATCAGCACAACCCAGAGAGCAGAGCTCATCTCTGCACAGAGCCAAGGAAGCTTGCAGCCTGCCCGGAGATCCAAGGGCTCTCCTAAAGTGGTGAAGACTATAAAAGTTCGGGAATAATGGGATGTCCCACCCGGCTGCGATGCAGCCCCGCATGCAATCCAGCATGGCTGTGGTGCATGCAACTGGACCTGTGCAAGGACAACTTGACAGCAGCCTCAGATGGGTCCACTGCACCAACACTAGCTCATTGATATGGGTTAGTGGTGATGCAGGTAGGTGGTTGGACTGGATGATCTTTAAGGTCTGTTCCAACCTCGATGATTCTATGTCCCTGCCCATGGCAATGGAGTTGGGCTAGATGACCTTCAAGGTCCCTTCCAACTCAAGTGATTCTGTGATTCAGGCTGGCCTGAGAGCTTCCACATCTGGGATCACACCCATTGCTAGTGTATGCCTGTGCTGAGCCTCACCTACCTCTCCACCATCCACAGCAAACCAACAGCACTAAGGCAGATTCTGCCCTGTGACATTAAACTCAGTAATGATCAGGGTACAAAATCAGGTCAAGGTGTGCCAGCTAGCTGCAGGAAAGACTACAAAGAATAAAAACAGAAGGGGGAGTGGGAGCATGGAGCGTAGTAAGAGCAACAAGAGGGAGTAAAGCACAAGGCAGGCTGTCTGAGCAGAGAAGGCAGAACCATTCCACCTTGTATCCCAGCATTACAATCAATATTCACCAGCAACCTCAAATTTGCTTCTGGTATCAGCCAAGCATGAGGCAGTAAAACACAGAAGAAGTCATCTCCCAAGTGCCTTGCATACGAAGTCCCATAACAGCCACTGCCCAGGTTTGCCTCCCAGGGCAGTATGTGCTTATCATACTCCCTTTTTGGAAATTCTACCAATGGTTATTGGATTAAAGTATGTAACAGACCAAAAGGTAACTGTTCTCACCTTCCACAGGAGCGTAACGTTCTTCTGCCTCCTTGCCTGATCTTCAGTGATCATTCTCCAAAATTCAGGGCCTTGTAAGGGAGCTGCAAGATCACAGAGTTTTGAAAGACTGGTATCACACCTCAGTCTGAACCCAGACAGGCCATAGCAGTGGGCTCTGAAAGCACACGTACCTCTGATGTCCTTTACAAGCGTATGGGCTGATCTGCTCCAGTTGCTCCAGTAACCTGACCCATCCAGTTGTCTGCACCGGACCTGAACAACATACTCAACACAAAGCCTCTGAACTTCTATCAGAGCTGATCTCGGCGCATTTGAAACTTCATAAAGCTGTAACAGAAGTCAGAGTATTTGCAGGAAGAACAAAAGGCTGCTTAGGCAGTAAAAATTCCTGAAAATTAATCTGGCCTAATGAAGTTGGCCTAATCAGTAATATTCCTCTGCTAGATAATGCAAATTATTATAACTGTGATTCACTGCATTCCACCAATTCCACAAAACCCAGCTTCCTCGCTAAATGCCAACACTGCAACAATTCATGCTTCAATCTAGACTGAAAAAGACAGTACCTCCCATGCCACTTCTCCCCCGCTCACGGCATACCGGATCTGAAATTTAAGATCATTGTTTGCAAATACTGGGTTTGTCCAGCTCACATTCAGCAGCCCAACATTCCTGGTGATTTCTGCTCTAACGCTGGAGGGAGGAAGTGGCTTTACTAGAAAATGGAAAGAAAAAAATAATTACTATAATGTCTGCACTGACATTTCTCATTCAATCCAATCACCACGGTTTACTTTCTTCTGTCCCGACGCTGGCAGGTAACCCACTGCAGCCTCTGCTATTCCAAGGAAAGCTGGACTGTAATGCAAACATAACAATTCATCCCTCCAGGCTGGCTGGCCCACTCACTGCAGACTGAGAAAGGTAATGTCTGTCCAACGGGAAATTCATTCCAATTTGGACCCGAAATAAAATCACCAAAGAAAATCTTAAGTTGAAATATCAAAATCAAGGTTTCTTACAGAATAAAGATTTTATTAAAAAAAAAATAAATCCATGGGCAAGATTCAGTACATTTCATTTTAATTTAAACCACAATAGCTTATATTGGTGCTAGCACTTGCTACCTCCCCTTGTACAAACAGCAGAAGGTACAGCCTGGCACTAATGGGGTGCAGCACTGCAGCAAGGAGCGGCACACATGGCCCAGAAAGGCAGCTCCTGGAAAGGACAGTGACAGACACTATGCAATGATTAATGGAAATATTACGTTAACTTTTTATTTTACTAATAGAAAATTCCCCCAAAATTGAGCTTCTCCAGCAGACTGAACGTGAATGTCACCAAGCCCTGGTTTGTTAACAAAGCAAAGTCAGAATAAACTTGTTTTGACTAATCAGATGGTGAGTGAGGAGAAAACAACACTAAAAAATATGAAATAAGCTTTAAATTTTGGGTGATGCTGGAGTGAGCATGTTTTGGTTTCCTACGATGCAGAGCACCTTTCACCCAGCATAGGTCAACTGTCAATTCTGTTCACTGCTTTTTATTTACAGCGATGACCTGAATAAACCAGGCTTCTAACATTCTGGGCAGCATCACATAAAGCCACCTCGTTCCCCCAAGGGAGAGCACTGCCATGCCCAGCACAGACTCACCCTACAGCTGCCGTGCTGACGAGGTGCCAGGTTCTCTTGGCAAACAGTCCAAGCAGCAGAAACATGGGATCTCTGCCCACCATCCCTCACACCACCCTCCTCTTCTCTCTGACAGCCCAGGCTCCCAGCAGTCCTCTGACAATCAGCAAACTTGCTTGTCAAAAAGGTATAAACAGCCCTCTTTGACCTAGACAGCAGCAAGCTCAAAAACCACAAGGCCACCAAATTAAGAGTAACAACAGTAGTAATAATTCCCATATCCCACTGAACTCTGCCTTTTCTTCATGTGACATTCATTTTTGCTTACTCCAGTTAAAATCTAAAATGCAAAGGACAGGTTGGTTTAATTTATGTTCTCTGCATTCATACCTCCTCACACACACATAGATGTGTTTTATTATTCTGCTTTATTTCAGGTAGTGCTTCAGTGGTCTAGCTGCCATGTTTCATCTCCATATATGCTCACATTTGTGTCCAAAAACTACACAGTGCAATTAATGAAGGCTCTGAGTCACAGCCCAGACAATAAGAGGGGCTTTGCACATTTTGCAACATCCACACATTGCTCCTGCCTCTTGCTTCTATACAAATTTAAGTGCTCTGTGTCACTAAAGAAGCTTTGCAAAGGATGCAAGGGCATGAACAATCCCTGTGATTTTAAACTAATATTTAACTGTGTTTATATATATATACATGTGTGTTTATGTACATATATAGTGCTACACTGTATCAAACTATAAACTTAACAATTATTGAAGACTTCAGAAAAATGAGATAAGCAGAAACCTTAAAAATGAGACTGCCTTCTTAAAGAGAATACTTGTGTTTTCTGTAGATGTCTCTGCAAAACACCCAAGGACAGACATGCAAACCTGGATCTTTCACTCTATAGGTATCAGCTGCAGTTACAACCTGCTCCTGTGCCAAGCAAAATGTATGGAAGTAACACTTCACCCAATGCCTTCTGAAGACAATATCAAAGTTCTTAAAGTTTTCATGTTCTTTCCACAATCTAATTTATTTAAAATGGTCTTAAGAAGTACTTTGCCTACACCCTATAAGGAATGAAATCCAAGGTCACAAGTGAAGAAAGACCTACCCACATCTGCTGGAACGACACAAGTTGGTGAAGATTCCAGTGTTCCTAGTGAGTGCTTAAACTCTATCCACATGGTATATCCAGATAAAAGGAAAATAGGCTGAAATGTGCACTCGTAAGAATGATTCTTCTGGAAAAGACATTCTTTCACCTCTGATTTTGGAGAAGTAGTTGGAAAGTCAGAACAATAAATTCTGCTCCTGAAAAGAGAAAAAAACCCAACATTCCATTAATACATTGCAACTACAAGCTGCCCATGGCATCAGTAAAGGAGAACTCTGAAGGCAATTAAAGCAAATGGTGTCACTGGAACCACCTGGGGTTTTTTGATGATTATTTGGACAGATCTTGAACTTGAATCGGCACTAAATTGATAAAATAACACTGCAGTGAAACTCCTCAGGGCGTTCGCTCTTAGCAGGACACGAAGGTTCTCCCCAGTGCAAAATCCTCTGATGGTAGACTAACAGGAAGAAACAGGTACAACAAGAGCAGGCATCTCCAAATACTCATCAATCATGTTATTTGAGTGGTACACATTAGCAATAAACACAGCAAGGCAGACCTCCAGCCAAGAATTCACTCCAGCCAGGAATATGACTTTCAAAACACCAACTGGCATCCAGGGGAAAGCTGCCACATGGACCAATCGGACACATCCAGTGAAGTCTCCAGGAGATGGAAATCCCATAAAAATATCAGTTGTGGAGGGTGGTATTAAAACCCCATATGCAGTCAGCATCGCATCTGGCAACAGAAGAGAGGAGACCTGGACTCTGCATAAAACAGCACTGGACATCTCACCGGTGATGGAAAGTTTTCAAACTTCTCTGAATTTCTGCTGAGTTTGTGCACAGCTCAGACTTGCAGTGAGTGGCCAGATAGGGTATCAGTTCTCCAACCAAACCACAAAAGTTACACTTAGCTGAATGTCATGTCTTCCTCTCGACAAAGCTAACTGGTTGAACTGGTGCCTTGTGCTTTGAAGGTTTAGCTTTGCGTTCTCTGTTCTTACAGGATGATGTCTCTGTGCTGTTTCTGTTGGCACCACCAACTGTAGAGGAAGACGTAGTGACCACCCAACCAAAACAAAACACCAACAGCAAAGCTATCACACCACAGTACCATAAAGCTTCAGATTTCATCTGGAAAATGGAATTGCCTCAGTCACTAAGAAGAACAGCAGTGTGCTGCTGGAAACCCATCGTGTCTGATGTCCATGGAACACATCTAACTTCAACTTGCACCACGAGGACTTGCCTGTGGCTAAGAAAGTACTGGCAACTCCAACAGATTTATGGTGCCTCTCACAATCAAGTTTGGGCAATCAAAAAACCTGACCATTTCATTTGATTTCAAGCTTGTAAACACTCGAGCTCTTTTTGTATTTTCATTCCCAATATGCAATAGAATGTTATGCAAATGATACTGGTGTTTTCATAACTATCAATTTTTAAATGTCTTATACTTCAGCCTTTTGGTAGTCACAACCTTCATACGGTTCCCCCATGATTTATTTTGTGTCTTTTTTATTCTTCCCCTTTCATATCTCACTTTTAACAAACCCAAAAAGGCAAAAAGAAAGATCCCAATGAACACCAGCATCTGGGAAGCATTTGCAGGCTGTATTAATGCTCACTGTTTGATCTAGCAGGAACACTGTAACAAATGAATGTACAGATTATCACCTCGTACTAGAAACTAACATTTTTAGCCAAACCTGAACAGTGAAAAAATGGGAATAAAAAACATGGCAAGAGCAGCATGAGTTTTATCTCCAGCTCCCTGCCTGGCAGTACACTCATTATCTTCATATTTGTGGAGACAGTTGGCACAAAACCCACCTTAGCAGTCAGCTAGTCACTAATCTTGCCCTAAAAGCCTCCACTTGGAATCTCAAGCATTCCAGTTATTACTTTAGTCCACAGAATCCTGAGAAATATTCACCTGGGCACTGTGATAGTTCGAAACTTCAGTTCACCTCCTCCAACAGAGAGGACAGTCCAGCTTTCCAAAGGATTAGGTCCTCAGGGCTGATTTAAGCTTGTTTGCCCAAACTTTTGCATATCCAGATCAGAAGAGCAGTAAAACTAATGATTTTTTTTTTTCCTCAGGAAGAGTTTTCTATCTTGTTTATATAAAGACTAACAGGATTCTAGCAAACCCTCAAGCTCAATATATTCATAACTCAGAGGGATTTTTTTAATTTCACAGTAAAACAACACTAACACAGGCAACATCTGTGCACATGAATGAAGATAATCAATAATCAGGTTTGTATTTTGCAAAAAATACTGTGTTTGCTCCATACCACAGCCTGGTTCTCCTGCTCTGTCCAAGAGACAGACAAAATTAAACCAACCATCTGAAAACAAGCTAGGCCAACATACCCGGCCAAAACCATAAAAAGTAAGAGTTGCTCCAGCCACCAAAGACACCACCTTCGTAAAGCAATATTCCCTTTACAAATTAAGATTTAATTCTCTCTTAATAAGCAAGATTTTTTCCCAATTGCGATTAATTAAATCCCATCCCTGTATTTTTATCTGCTGTCTGTATATAGAAAAAAAAGACACAGACTTATGGAAAAAAGGAAGATTGAATGGAGACCTCAAGAGGTCTCAAGTCCTACCTCCAACTCAAAGCAGGGTTAAATTCAAAGGCAGATGAAGGTGCCAGCAACCTGTCCAGTTGAGATCTGAAAGTCTCCAAGGGCAGAGATTCTACAGCCTCCATGGGCCGCTGCTCCAGTGCTCAGTCACTGCCACTGTGAATGGGGTTTTTTCCTTATTTCCTTACAACTTGTAGATATGAGCAACTAGGAGAATAGTTTTTATACCTGATACAAGCAAACACATCTACTCTAAGAGAACTGGCTTCCAAACTGCACCTACAGGTTTTACAAATGCTGAAAAACAAGGTAAATAGAATCCATGTCACATACTTGGGTATCTACAGTCCCCTTTCTGCACGTGTAGTTAATACCTCTGGAGTCTGAGTTGGGAAAAAGTCCAGCTCACAGAAATTGAGCACATTTTATAATTACATCTATTCCAAATTCTTTGCTGTAACAGTATTCCCAGAGCAATGCTTTCCAAACGTAAGGAGCGCATTAAAAGCTACACATACCTGTAGTATCTCAACTGCAAGGAACTCCCCAGGAGCACTGTGGTTGGGTTTGCAGACCATCTGCAAGTCATTTTAGTTAAGTACCCATCCGTTTCACATGTAATGTTAATATTCATATCTAATTAAAACACATTGAAAGCTTATTACTACAGATGTAAGTGTTTATACAAAAATCATGCATTACAAAGTCATAACTGCTCAGTAAAAGCTAACTGCAGTATAAAATGGAAATATTCTGGCCTTACTTATAAAATGCACCAAAATTATAATTTAAAATCATCTGGAATCTTACCTACTACATATAATTCAGCGTATCTATGATGACATTCCCTATTTTGGTGACAACAGTACAATGCGTTATAGAAGAAACTTCCTCTAGGTTTTGTTGCTTTCAAGTTGAAAAGAGTAACTTTGCTTACACGATCATTCACAAGCGTATACTGACTTTCTGGGATTTCTTCTGCTAAATTCAGCCACCAAACAATCTTCTCGGGTGCTACGATCTTGGTTTTGTTTTTATACATGCAATGGAAGGAAACATTAGAACCAACACTGGTCAGTATCTTAGGAGGGAAGTAGAGGACTTCAGCTACACAGAAGGGGAAAAAAAGGAAAAAAATTAATCTATTGAGATTCGAATCTGAGCAAAAAAACATAAAAGCTTATGTCAATAGGAAAATATCAGTATTATAATCATTATCCAGTTGTATTTCTAGATTTCTTACTTCTTACATACTATTAACAACTACAGGGAAGAGGGGCAGAAACGAGCCTTTGACTGGCTCCCTCCATCAGCAATGTTTGTAAATTCTGACAAAAATAATCCTTAATGTCCCTGGGCAAACAGGAATTAAATGAGCAGAAAATCACTGGAGGGTACAGCAAAAGCAATACACAGCTTTTTACGAGGAATTTTTACAATACACAGCTTTTTTACAAGGGAAGCAGGGAATCATACGGGCTCCTGTAAATTAAATCTTGGGAAACTTTTCACTCAGCCCACTCAGATGAGTCAGGAACTCACCCTATTTGAGCAGTAAATTGATTGTAGTCTATAAGATTACATGCTTAACACTAAAACCACATACACTGCAACTGTTTATGATGGGGCTCTGCATTACAAACCAAGACGGATGATATGAAATCTACAGCCCCAAAACTGTGTTCTGCACTTTTAGTTCAGCTACAAAGCCTCAGAGTAAACTAAAAGTTAGACAAAGCATTAGGAGAGAACTCTTGTACTGGGTAGAGGTTAAACACTGCTAACTGTCTTCTGAAATGGAAAAACTCTTAGAAAAAGAGCTTTTTTGGGGTCTGAACAGGTGGTTGGTGAGCAACCAAGAGGGCCAGGCAAGGAGGTGTCACGGAGCTGACTGTGCAGTCCACATGCATTAGTCCAGAACTCTTTTAATGCAAGTCTTGCACAAAGGGAAGGGCAGAATCTCCAGCAAAGCCATGCAGAAAGAGAAGCAGAAAGGGAAAGAACTTCCACAGGATTTTTCAGCCCAACTCATGCATACTGTACCTCCCCGGGTAACACATGCTATCAATACTCATTCCACTAAACAAAACAAACCTGGAAATCTGTTCTATTCCAAAAGGCTACTTACTGCCCATAAGTGACTGCACGTGACCCACCTCCCAAGCTGAGATTAAACAGGGTGCTCCAGTCACTCCAGAACCCTGGACCACGGCGATTCCTGCACCGCACTTGAACTAAGCATGAGGAACCAAGTAGAGCATTGTCTATGGCCAGTGAGGTTTCTAGAGCAATTTGCACCATCTGTTGGATTATAAGAAGCCATTATTGTTGTATAATAAAACAGGGAAAAGAAAGAGACAGAAGGAACCAAAACAAATAGTCTAAAGAGTAGTTTCCAGTTAGCAAATTGGGTTAAAAAAAAAGCTTTATTCTTTAAATTTACTGTAAATTTGAATACAGTAAAGGTTGCATACCTCTGTGGAAAACATGTTATTCCTTTACTGACTGCTAATTAATAGATGTTTTTTATTCCAGAGCCAGTTGCATGGTAGCAACAGAAAAAGGAATTCACTAATAAAAGCTACAAATTTTAAACATATGCATGTATCATGGAATTCATGGTTTGCTGAAAGGTGAGAGCTTTGCCTTTAGACTTCACAGAATCTAGCATTTCATCCAGAAAGAAAGATGGGAGCTTGTTTGTAAGACTCAACAGGAGATGGGTCTTTCATCACTGCTTAGGCTCTCCTGTTGTAGCAGATGTTAAGGTCCAGCTTGCAGTTTTACCACACTCTGATGTTTACCAGGGTCTACTGGACACACCAGCTCAGGAGAAACCAGTGTGCTGCACCAGACCAGCCATGTGGCTCAACCCACCAGAGCCACTGCCCGAGGACGAGTGGTAAGAAATCCTGGGCTCTGGAAGAGACCCTGCACTGCTCCACCATAAAACCAAGCAAGCAGAGCTGACCCACCTGCCAGCTCTTTTGGCCTGAGTTTGCAAAGATCTTCACTTCATACTGAAGTAGGTATGGCATCAGGACAGGGTCGGACCAGCGGATCTTCACTTGACCCTTCTCTGTCATTTCTAGATGGAGGTTCAAAGGAGGTTCAGGCTTTACTGTGGACAAATTCATTGACAGGTTTATCACTAACCTGATTGCCTGCGACTGCTGGAGGTAATGGGGTTTTACTGATTCTCACTCAGTTTACCAAAAACCTGTTATTAATTTCAGTATAAATTCACTACACTAAGTCAGTTCTTTTTATATTATTACTTATAGACCATCTCAAAGCAATTCACTTAACCAAGGACAGCAGGAAGCGATTTGGGAGGAAGCAGAGCTTTTAAAACAAAAGCCTACAAAACTTCTACATCATACTTTTGTGAATCTTACAACACAGACAATGATGCCTGTTCTACTGATGCCACCTGTTCTACTAAGATCATCTACAAGCAAGCACAACTCTACGTTACACAAGTATTCATAGCTTTACTTTCAAAATGATTTTTAATTGAGCTAAATCTTGGCAGAACATACACTAATATTATGTATTTTTAAAATATACTTCACTGAGCAGAACAAATTAATTATGTCATTTTAAATACTGGCAGATGCAACTCTGAATTTTTAATTTTTTCCTGTGGCATAATTTAAAAGCAGCATGATGAAAAATGCAACCTCTCAGCTTCAAAACCAGCCCACCCAGAGACTTTAAATTATTCTGTCTGCAAAGCACATCATAGATCCCAGATTGGTTTGGGTTGGAAGGGACCTCAAAGCTCACCCAGTGCCACCTCCTGCCATGGGCAGGGACACCTCCCACCACACCAGGGTGCTCCAAGCCCCATCCAACCTGGCCTTCAACACTGCCAGGGAGGGGCAGCCACAGCTTCTCTGGGCACCCTGGGCCAGGCTCTCACCACCCTCACAGCAAAGACTTTCTTCTCTAATTTAGAGACAAGGTTGTCACATGGGAGTTCCTAGCATCAGTTAGGAAGAAGTTTATAAAACTTGTATTTTTTTCCCCCACAGCTGACAGAGTCCTCATCTCTTTGAAATTTGCCAAGATCAGCAATAACTGTGCATATTGGATATAACACATATCAAATTCATAACGTCAGTATGATTTTAACTTGATTAAATACAGACAAATGCTTTCCAACTTGGAAAACACTGGTATTGCATGTGTAAGGAATAACACATCAGGCCAACCAGAGGTGGTTTTATTTGCTAAGTAACTTCAGGAACAGCTTTTTTCCCCCCTCACTTTTTAATTTAGTCCTCAGCAACACAGACAGATCAGCTTCACCACTGCCCCAGACCCAGGCACGGAGAGGTCCTGATTAGAAATGAAAGCTCAAGTATGTTGAGAGCCTGGCCTTTGCTCAGTGTGGTTTTGTACGAGAGCCCAGACAGGCATTAGGCAGCTCAGAAACGTGTACAGCACCAGGGAGCCTTTTCCTGTTCTGTCTGTGTCCTCCTTCCCCAGAAGCTTCATCCTACTGCTGTTCCCCATTAAAAAAGGTCTAAAATATAGGTCCTCCTTACCTATGTCTATGGGCTTGACTGACATCAAAGGTGACCACAGAGGTGTGACACCAATCATCATCTTCAGCCACATGATGTAGGTGTAGTTGAGTCTTGGAGAAGGCACAGAGCACTCACACTTGTCATACTCACTGCAGTCACACTGAGCAGCCACAACAGTCTCCCCGAGAGAGCTCGTAGATACATCTCCCAGAGACAGCTCTGACCTACAAGGGAAAAAACAAACCACAAAACAGAAGAAACCCAAATTTCTTTCTATACCATATCTCAGTAGAGGAGGTTTGTCCACCTGAATAAGGTTTATTTACCAAAAAAAAATTTAAAGAAATATGAAAGAAGTAAAAAGGGCAATAATTGTAACCAATTGCTTTTACTTTGCTGCTTCTCCGTTTTTAAATGGTTCCCAAGTAGTTTAGAAGATTTCATGAAAGGTATTCCTAAGGTTTGGTATCTGGCAAACACACAGATTTTAAATTACTCAGAATATTTTTGGGTTTATAGTTGCAGCTCTACTTCTTCCTCCTGAATTTCCTGGCAAAGATTTCGCAGAATTTTCTTTTAAGTTTCCCTGCCTTCTATTGTTGTTCACAGATTCCATTAGTCTCAAAAAACCCACAATCAATCCATAAGAATCCATAAGTCTTTCATCAAACCGTATCTTTAACCTGATCTATCTGGAAAGCAGCCACCACCACACCACCACCCCCATCCTCCTCCTAATCATTCCTAATACTTACTGCAATTTTTAACTGTCAATGCAAGTGTAACCAGAGGGAAACTGTGGCTCCGTGCCAGGCAGATCTTCCACCCCCTGTGACAGAGGATTACCAGTATCTCACTCCTATGCTGTAGACTTTCACAGCTCTGCGGGCAACCAGGGCAAAGCAAGGGGAGAGACCAAGCGGTGTTATCAGATGCCAGGTTTGCTCCCACTGGAAGATAACCAGATACTAAGAAACAGGTTTAAAATCTCCACGTTTCCATGAACTAGTATGGAAATGTGCTCTATGACTCTCTCCAAAAATTGGGATAAGAGAATAGATCAGTGGAGGACGTGATCATGAGGGGCCCCCACGTCAATTTACCAACATTTACAAATGGAACGGGTGCAAGTTGGAGCACAGGAGGTTCTGGGTGAACATAAGGAAGAACTTTGTCACTGTAAGGTGACAGAGCACTGGGCCAGGCTGCCCAGAGAGGCTGTGGAGTCTCCTTCTCTGGAGACATTCAAACCCCAACTGGATGCATCCCTATGTGCCCTGCTCTGGGTGGTCCTGCTCTGGCAGGGGGTTGGACTGGGTGAGCTTTTGAGGTCCCTTCCAACTCCTGACATTCTGTGATTCTAATTCTGCTTTCAATATTTCTATAAATTGTGTTTGTGAAAGCACTACCTTGATTAGGAACCAATGGAGCACAGCTGTCTGGGGCTCTAAGGATTTCCAATAATTATATCTGAATGCATTTGATATACAGTAGCTCTAGGACAATACTTATTTAACCAAGCTGCCCTGTTACACTGCAGAACATCTGATGGCTGCTTAGCCCATGAGAGGACACGTCTCTAATGAAAGGTGAATGTTCTCCAGCTGAAGGCTCAGTGTGTAACTGATGCACTCAACTAACCCATCAGTCTTGATGCAAATTGCATGATTTATCCTTAAAAGCATGCCAGCCTAGGCCCAGAACTAAAGGAGAGCCTCACAGGTACTTCAAATAGGTCAGAAATAGAAGCACACCCTATACATCACCATCTGCTGAAAAGGCAAATTATAATCAGTGCTCAAAATTAAACTGAGAGCATTCATCTGTGTCACCACGATAGGATCCCTAAGGCTAAGTGATTTCAGTTAATGTAATTAACCATCAGGGTTTATGGCATTCCTAGAATACATACAACTCATTCACTTTTGGTAGACAACCTAATTTGTCTAATTAAATCTTTCTCCTACAAAGACAAGCTGCTAGGGAAGGTAACAGCCCTACCACTACCCTTGCTCGAGCCTCTTACAGAATACTGTCATAGCATTGGTTTGGACAGAACGAAGCATTTTCTATTCAAAATAACCTGATATCAGTTACAAGCAGGCAAACCATGGATGTGCAAAAGAAAAGGATACTTCTTTAACACTGAAAAAATTGAGGACCCAAGTTTTTTTTGTAGTAGATTCTTCTAGGTCATTATTTTTCCTATATGTGAGAAATTTGGCTTGATCTCCAGACTCCTGGGGAGTAACACATGCCAGGAATGCATATTTTTAAAACTGGGAAAGCTTTCAAGGTATTTTGGCTCATGTGAATAAAATGTCAAGGCATCAGCAAGCCAACAGGGAAAGCTGTCACCTTACCAAAACCTGAAATGCTTTGCTAGCTGCTCCTGCAGAACGCAGGGACTCTAAAAGAAAAATATTAATATGAAATACGGGGAGTGAAACAAGTTACCCAGTGTCAGGGACTGCACTGCATCTCGCCTTTGCAGCTAGAAGTAACCACGCACAGAAATGCCACAAGGACTCCAGTGTGTCTGGACACACACTGAATTCCTCCCACAATACAGAGAACCTCTTCATCCCATCAAATCGGTTGTTCCACTGATGCTACATGCACCAAAAAAATCAAAATAGAGATTATGACACTAGGATTACTGGCAAAGATATTTCTATTGCAGTTGACACTGGATGGAACAGAGGCAAAGTCAGATCTGCTTCTCCCATGAACACACGTGTAATGGTATTTCAGAGATCAAAATACTGAGGAACACTGGAAATGGGAAACCACTCAAAATCTGATTTCAGCTTTAAGGTATGTGCACAGCTTTTCTGTCAACTGAACAACCATATTTACTACTCGTTAATACACTTGCTTTCTACCCTGATGACAGGGACCATTTGTGGCAAGTAACATCTGGCTTTTTAAGCAGAAGTCATCACCTGTAAATTCAGATAATCCAACTATTTATGTTTAGCCTGTTTCCTAAGGAAATGAAGTCTGTGTGTTCATGCCATTTCTTCCAACCTACCAGCAATTCAGAAAAAAAACCCAGTGTGGTTTCACAAGTGGAATCAAATAGATCTTTTTAGGATCAAAACAGGCAGGTCATGTGTACAAGACCTACCCACCCCACGGTGAGGATGATTACCATCTATTACCATTCCAGAGAATGTTTGCTGCAGTGACAACTGCACAGCCGAGTGCCTCTCGGAGGCATCGATGTGATTAGAGCAGCACTTGGCAATGTATTAACTGCTAAGCAACATAATCACTCCAGCAGAGAGAACGTTATAGACAAAAGCAGAAAAAAGGCAGAACCAAGGTTGCAGCTTTAAAATGAAGCAATTGTAAAAGCAAAAGTATTTTAGCAAGTTAACACTGATTTCATTAAAGTGTTTTAAGAAACATGGAAAGGAGAGAGGAGAAAGACTCTCCATTCTAAGCATTTCTCCTTCAAAGACAGAAGCATAAGCTTCCCATATTGCCTTAGATTCCTTTGAGGTAAGATATAGGTACAAAAATAGGTACAAAAATAGGTACAAAATACAACCAGCTGCTTGCAAAGCTCGTGCTACTGGTGTGCTGCAAGCTTGAGAGGCCAATGGTGGTGTTTTAGAAAATGCTTCCAGATTTCTAATGCAAATAGTGACCGATTTAACACAGTCTGTACTTACACAGCATAGAAAAGATCAACCTTCAAGTCAGCTCTCAAGCCCTCCTTCAAAAACCACAGGCTACAAACCAACAGGTCCAGCTTGCTTTTACTCCAGCATTCGATGTTCCAACTCAAACCTAACAAAAGAAAGGGATTACACATTTCTGAGCTACACTGAAACCAGTAAGAACAACTGAAGAGCCAGGATAAAATTCACTCCTGAAGAGAGGGTGAGTAACAGCCATTCATGAAGCTGAGGCTGGACCCCAAGTGCACAAATGTTTATGGATAATCCTTGCTGACCTGAGCACCAGTAAATGCCCTTAGGAACCTCAAAGGCTGACAGCCTATGTCATGCTGCTGCATTCTGATTATTAGAGAAGGAATAGATTTTACCTGGCTTTATGGACAAGGCCACAAGGGCAATACAGAAATTAAGCTGATGATTGAAGGTAATAAATTTAGTGAGGCGGTCTTTAACAGAGGTTTATTTGTTCCATGTTCTTCTAAAACCAAATTCTGTTGAGGTGAATGAGATTCCTGCCACTGCCACTGGGCCAACTGGCCAGTGCGCTGCTCAGAGAGTGCTCAGGAGAGAAACAGCCCAGGAAAAAATAATTCCATCTAGTCCAGATACAGGTATTTACTAAGGTATCACAATCCAGGCAGAAAAGATGGCACTTGCTCTCCATCTCCTCCGCCTCCTGAAGGAGTTTAAAGCCCATACCCACAAAAATATTTAAAATATTTCTCATAGCCTCTAAACAACTTTGAAGATCTGGGCTTCCGTCCTCATCTGCAGTGCTACATATTTTATTCAGCTACATATTTTATTTTCCCCTAGAAAGACAGCCAGCTATTTTTTCCCCTTTGAATCTGTGCTATACAATTTCCTGCACTACAGACTTCTGTGAGGAAGGATTTTACCATCCTGTGTTGTCTGCACGGGATAAAAATGAATACCCACTAATACAATCCACCCACCCGCTCCTGAAACAACAAACCTCAGCTGGTTTTTTTTAAGAAGTAACTTCTTACACCCGTGAATGGAAAACCTACCTATTTCCTTAAAAGCAGAGATACTTCTTTCGGAAGCAATAAACTTCCTTGCTTGCATGCTTGCTCTGTACAAAGAACAATCGATGTTGTTATCACTCCAAAGGCAACACAGAAAACTTTCTTCATTCATTAGCAAGGGAGGCTTGGCTTTGGATGCTCTCCTCAAAGCAGACCAGCTCTCAAGAACTCCAGCTGAGAAAGGACTCAGAAATGTCTCGTTCAGCAGCACACAGGGTAACGTAAAGTTCCTGGGAGGGACCTGATGGACCATACAGTGGGCAACTGCCAGCTGAAGAAAGTCTGAAAATATAAAGGCAAAGATATTGAAAATAAAAATTCATATGACTTGACATCGAAAAGGGAATGGCCAATGTTATAGAGAAACACATTCATTACACCAAAATCAGACTATTTTCAGGGGCTTTTCTCTTCTGCGTTGCAGATAAAATTACTAAAAATATGCCCTCTGATCTGGTGCCACAGCTGACCGATGCCATCCACTCCCCCAAAGGCATTACACCTAATCACACAAAATCACACAGAATTCTAGGGTTGGAAGGGACCTCGAAAGCTCATCCAGTCCAACCCCCCTGCCGGAGCAG
>VZRW01005110.1:50859-103238 GCA_013398125.1 Aegotheles bennettii
ACCTCTCCCCAGCCTCGTTGCCCTTCTCCCTCGGGCTGTGGTGGAACTCGGTCTTCAAAGAGCTTTATAAAGCCTGGCACCCATTGGAGTTCCTCAAGTCCATCATCTAGCACAGGGTAGGAACTCCCAGAATAGAACTAGCAGGAGATAAATGGTGGAGAAATGAGGAGGTATTTTGAATAAACACCTCCATGAAAGCAGTTTGGATCTTTCAGCAACTTGGACATCCCCAAGCCTGGCAGAAGTTTAACACAGTGCCCAGTGTAACGTTCAGCCTACACGAAAAAAAAATTCCAAACAAACAGTGGTCTCACCCAAACTGGAGCCACTCCTGTGGTTTGGGCTATGGAACAGGATTTTATCTCAAATGTTTATGTATCAGTGATGAATTTCATCCAACACAAAATAGAAACCCCATCCATTTCATGCCTACAATCAATGAAAATGCCACCATTTTTTTGTGACGGTAGGGGAAATTAGGGAATGGGTACAAAGATCTTCACCCACCATCCCAAAAGGGAAAAAAATCCCTAAATCACAGAGAATGTCACACATCCTTCATAGCTCTTTTGGGATGTGTTATACTTTTTTTAAAAAGGAAAGGATCATCCATCCATCCACTATAACTTGAGGCATTTGCACTGGAGGACAACAAAAAGCAGTCCAGGAAAGCAGCAAAGCCACCAAAGTTCTTTGGCAAATGTAACTGGAGAAGAGATTCCGGACATGCTACAGCTAAGAGTACCAGAATTTGAGATTGAAGCCACCTTCACACCAATGCACGTGAAGGCTGAAAGGATCTGACCATCATTTCATTTTTACATTCTTTTTGTAGCTAGGACCCCTTTGTTCATATTTCCTATATTTTAAGATTAGTCATAAACTGCTTATCAGACTTCATCCTGCAAAACAGAAGCCACACAACTACAGTGGCAATTCCTAACCAGACCAATTCCCAACCCCTCAAAGCATATTTCATGTCTTTAGTTTCATGTGACCCCAGCCAGTCCCATCCCTCAGCTCCCGTCCTCTAAGTGCCTGCAAGGTCACAGTGCTCTGCCCACAAGGTCAGCCTTAACTCTGTCTCTTCTCCCACTCCCTACACATTCCCTCCTCCCAAGCTGCACAGTGCATGGATCATCTCTGTATGAAGGAAGAACACCTCAATTTAGACAGAAGTATTTTAAAACAAAGAGAGAGAAAGAGACTAACTAGTACTTTGAGTGTTCGGATGGACTGTAACACCACGAAGACTTTGAAACTGTGAATTCCTCCAGGTGGAATCCACTTTGTGTAGGTGGCTTGTACAATATGGAGTCAACACCGTGTAAATGCAGTGATTATACTGCAAACTCCCCAGGGACTCTGTGGGTATATCTACATGACTGGAATACACTGTGCATGGAGAAGGTTTCCTTGCTGTGCTGTTTGGAATGAGGGCATTGCTTCTGAGTGCCAAGGTCAGAAGTAAATGGAGATCATAGCAGTCCCTGGTACATCCACTAGAACATGGTTAAAATCCTGGGAATAGCCACAGTTGCTGTTTTGAGTGGTTTGTTGAGCAATTATTAATTTCATGGAGCTTTTTGGCAGCAGAGCCAAAAAGGCTGAGCTATCTCGGCCTTAGAATCTTCTTCAGTGTATCATGTTTGGATCTCTTTCATCTTTAAGTGTCTACTGAGAACAAGCTTTTTCTCTCCTAAATTCTAGAAAATTGTGTAATTTGCCCCAAAGTAGGTGCAATCATGAAAAATCTAAAAATCAGCTTATTTTACCCAAACATTGAGCAAAGCCCTAGCATGCCACGTCCAGTTTTCAACTACTATTTTTTCAATGTTGCTCCAAACCATATCTTTATACACTTATTTTAAGGGGAATTCAGCATCAACCCTTGAGGATCTGGGTCTGGGTCTCCAAAATCTGGCATTCTCTCATCCATATTAAGATGCACTATGATCAAGATCTATTAGAACACACATCTTACAAGCTCAAAACCAGATGTATTGGGTTGCTGAGACATTATGTGCAGCAATGAAGACATTTCTGTCTCAGTAACTTTTCAGAGCTGACAATTTCAAAACATCAGGGAATACTCCAACATAAGTGGCCACTAGTTTTGGAAGGAAATCAGAAAAATGGAGTGGAAAAAACAAGCAGGGAATGGGTGGATGCCTTTCTATGCTGATATTCACATTCTGCATGACTTATTTCCTACAGATAGTAATGGGTGAGAAGGAAGGCACAGCATGAGGAAAAAACCCACAAGGGTATAGAAGGAGTGTATGATGGGAACACAGGAAAGGACAAATGGGCTAGGAAGGGCCAGATATGGGAAGAAGCAAGAACAAGCAGCAGATGGATCCTGCTGGGGCAGAAATGATGTGTAGAGATAACCCTGGCACAGAGGAGGTGTGACCAAAGGGAAGACCATGGGATTCTGATATGAGGGAGAGGATCAGCAGGAAGACAGAGCCCCAACAAAAGCAGGGGGTGAAGTCCCTGTGAAGGGGCAGGAAGCATCTACCCATCACCAGCAGAAAGGGTGCTATGGCCTTGTACTTTGGGACTAGGACACTGGATTTTGACGTTTTTGCCCTCTATACTTGGCAGCAAAAATTGGAGCAGAAGCGTGGGCACCAAGCCAACAAGTACTGACTGGGACAGCTGTTTCCTATTGTCACCACCCCAGTTCACAGTGCCACATGGACTAGGCTGAGAGTACACGGATGCATGGAGGGAGATTGTGGAGAGGGAGGTGATCTGTATGGCATGTTTCATTCTCACATGAACTCCACATGGGAAACATTCCCCCAGGCAGTGTTACCTCCCTTTGCCAAGTGCTCTTGCTTCTGCACGAGGAGGTGAAGGCTGAGCCACTGCTGATGCTGGAAAAGACCAAAAGAACAGGCAGGGAAGGAGTAGGAGTTTGCCTTCTCACACTGGTTTCTATTGGGAAGGACCCAGAAATCTGGATTACGCGGAGAGCACACATGCATTTCAGTCCTTCCACAGCCAGACAGAAACACTGCACTGTGTACAGACCAGGCAGAGAGAAGATTCAGCTACAGAACATCCTCTAGTCCTTCACTTGCACCTTGTTTGAAATGTCTCAGTCCTTTGCTTTGCATAGTTAGAGGTACTCTGCATCTCCAAACATCACAATCCTCCCTTATTGATTAGGTATTATAGCCAAAAGGTCTCCTCCACTTGAAGTGTGTCAAACACAAATCTGATTATTCAGCTCAGAGAGGTTTCCCCCCCAGCAAGGTCGGATCTCATGCAGCATTATTCCATCCTGCATCTGACTGCAGGACATCTGGTGGCTGCTAATACTGTGGCACCCACAGATAACCCCAGCTGAGCATCAGGTGCCTCTCCCTCCACCATGCTGCTTTTCATTCCCACCACTCTGGTTAAAGAGAGATAAAGCTGACCATTGAACACGATTAATAAAACTAACTTCAAGAGGTTTCATTTGGGGTAGGAAGTTTTGATGTTTAAATGGATACAAAACAGCCTAAATCCTGTTCCCACGCTCCATCTCCAAATACGAATAAAAAATGGCCAATTACTGCAATTTAGAAGTTTTCAGAAGGCCAGGAAAATGCTATCAAGTTAATGTGATTACTAAAAGTGCTACAGGGAAACATATCAATTGATCCTCATAATGAGTTTACCTACAGACCTCCTCATTACCTGCACATTACAGAAGAGATTTAGTGCCGAGAATACAATCAGCTTCAGTAACTTGTAACACCTCACACAGCAACCAAGGAGAGTGTGTACAGTAAAAACAGGCACTTAAATGTCAGACAAACAGATGGAAGAATGATGGCTCTGCCCTTTGATTTATCACACAAAGCCTTTTACAAAGAATCAGAAACTTCAGGATCTATTTGTAAACGATCCGCCAAAATCAACTTTGTTTATTTCTATCGGCATAATTGCACTGCAGAAAAGAAGTACACATAGATATCAATGCTGTCATTAACTAGGACTTCTATCACTTGTCAGAAGCATTCACTGTTGTTGAAGTAATTAGAAGGCGGAAGTCAGAGCCATCAGTTCCCACCCAGAACCAATCAGTATTTTATGACATAGTTCTTTCTACATTCCCATGTACCCCTCTTTCCATCCTGTGAGTACTATCCATAAATCAGTCTTTGTTGTTTTGAATGTGTGACTTGCTTTTGCCTCAGCTTCTTGTGACACCCAGAGCTGACAATAGCTCAGTCCCATCAGGGCCAGGCAGCAAGAACTGGCTGTGATTATTTTCTGCTGTAGATTTTAATGAAACAGCAAAATATTTGTGAAGAATTCAATCTTCTTTGAAGGAAGGAAGGAATAGAAGAGATAGCATGCTCTGGACTGCCTAAGGTATATTATTTTGTATTTTCTGATTCACAAGGTAAAGTTTACTTATACGTGTGAGAAATATTCTGCATTTCTTAATATTTTAAAATTAAACTAAGAGCAGTCAAGACTAATTATATGGGAAATTGTTTTATCATCATGGAGCTGCTTTGAAGCATCCTGACCCTGACCTCTCATTGCAATCATCAGCATTTATAGTTAGGCCAAAAAGAGCATCCCAAAGCAAGCTTGGCCACGCAGGGTGACAGTGAGCCATGTTACCAGGAACAAGGACAAGCTGTCAAATCCTCTCGGGGAGTAAAGTGCCCTCTGTTGAAAAACAGGCACACGGGTTTCTGTAGCCAGCATCACCCCCATACCCTGTATAGTGCAGCCAGAAGACACAAGACCCGGACAAAATGGACAGTCTATTGCACAGACATGACTCATGAGCACACATATTGCCCTCAGACACCAAGGCATTCAGCAGCTAATGGAATTAGGCTTTTTCCATTTCTCCTTCCCCACCCCACTGACCCCTACAGCAAATTCCCACCAGCTTCAAAAAGGGAGAACTCGATCCAGCAGCCAGGAAGTTCCAACTATTGCAGCTTTTGGTTTTATGTTGTGGAAAGGCACTTTTTTTTTTTTAAGATTCAAGAGTGTTAACAAAGGCTCCCATTATATTGTGAAATACCAGTCTGAGGCAGGAATTAGATGAGTAACAAAATCACAAGCCCAGATCAGTCACAAGAAAGGGTAAGCAAAACATACAACTGTCATGATCAATCCTCTTATTCTAAGTTTAACCTCTCCCCAAATCCTCAAGCAAACAAAATCATCCAGGCAGCATCTGTCATTTACTCACATTGACCAAGAAAGTGAAAGCAACTTAACCAGCATACTGGGAAGTGAAGCTCAAAGTAGGTGATAAAAACAAAATCCACACATTGATAGCCTCAGCTGACCTTCTGGACCCCAACATCCCTTTTTGTCCCCAGCTCTGCTTGAGCCTCAGCACTCTGTTCTTCATTTAAGGGTTTTCAGTGAACTACACACAACCCAAGTTTGAATACGTTTTTTGGGTTGTGTGCGTTGTGTGGTTTTGTTTTGTTTTTAAACTCCACAGGGAGCAGTTAATTTTATAAGCATTCCCTAGGAAAACATGCCATTAAAACACAATACAACCCATGGAATTTCCAACCCTGGGTGCCAGTTCAGCTGACAGCAAGCTAACAGAGAAAACATCAGTGTTTCAGATCACAACACCGTGGAGGATTGCTCTACCTACCTGTTTGAAACAAGACAGCAATGTTACAAGCGTTTCACAGGAAGTCTTCCCTATATGCAAAGACTCTAAAGCAAGGCTCTATTAGATGTGATTTTGCATAATTGTGTTCATTATACATAAATTACTTCGTTAAACAGAGCCATAGGCTTAGCTTCACTTTGAAAGCAATCTTCTTCCTACCAGCTTTCTGTAGGGAACTTTCTGCAGGGAAAAAAAAGTGTGTTTTTATAATACCTGTCCTCTCCCTAGCAGTATCTGCCAGCAGATGGCCATAAGGACCTCCAAGTGTTGAGAGCCAGCAGGAAGAAAGCCACCTGCACAGGCAGCCAAGGGATGGTCACACTCACGGGAGAGGAAGCAGGGAACAATCAACCAGTCCATTTAAAATGAGCCATTAGAAAGAAGCAGGATCCTGAATATTTGTTCAAATGTAGAACTAGTCTACGGGAAGTAGCACCTCCAAAAAGCAGCAGAAGCACCTCCAGCTGAAGTGCTAGTCATGGGGCATGAACAACTGTAACCAAATTTCGAAGATAAGCCAGAGACACAGCTGAAATAAACCTCAGCATAAAAAGCAAAACAATAAAACAAGAGATAAACACAGGAACATGCTATTGCAGAAAATGTTCTTCTAAGAGTGTCCAGCTAATCACTACAATTTAATCACAATTCACCAGCCAATGCTTCCTTACACATTTTATCAAGAGCTACTTCCCTGTAAAGCCCTCTGGTATACATTGGTCATATATCTGCAGGGGCCACTTAAACAAATCAATTAGTCATTAGTACCTGATGTGCACCCAGCTTAATGAAATAGTCTTTTCATCCATTATCACAGACCAGAAACAATCCCTGCAGAGTAAACGATGCAGTATCTTAAAAGTCATGCTGTGCCAACAACTGGGAGCAGGGTTACAGAGATCATTTTAGAGCTTTACATAATTTTCAGTTCAACAATAAAAATCGACATGTGGCTTACCAGGACAAGTTTGTTTGGTTAACTCCTGGGTATTTATGAGCTTACATTCATTTCATGGGATTAAAAGTCTGTTTCAAGTTTTTGAAGTTACTCAAGGTCATAACTAGTTGGGAAGGTTACCAGCTTTCTTAAAGGACTAAACTGACTACAAAACCAGTGCAAGACTCTCATGCATATTTAATTTTTTCCTCCAGTTGACAGGGAACAGCTCTTCTATTTTTTAAATAAAAGTTATACCATACAGATAATATACTAGCAAATCCAGAACCAGGTTAAATTAAGATAGCTCAGGAACCAAGCCTAGAGCCTGAAGTTACTCTATTTGCCAAACACGAGATGGGCCAGGCAGCACAGAACATTCAGTTTGTAAAAAAGGGCAAAGCCAGCAGCCAACTGATTCAAAGTGCAAATATACTCATCTTCTCCAAGGCTCAGATGCTCCCATCATTGCTGTAAACAGAAAGCACCAGCTATTCAGAACACAGACGCTACAGCCACCGTCTCCTGATGGTGGCTGCTTGCACAAATTGATTAAAATAATTGAGCAGGCTTCATTTTCACAAGCACTGGTGGGATCTCTATCACCCACTTAATATACTCATCAACTTAACTACAGGAGCAGTGACCTAGAAAAACAGAGCTTTGATGCCCCCTGCATCCCTGCCCACCAGTGCTGACAGAGCAGATGTGTCTTACTCCGGACTCTCTTGAAGCAAGGCAAGTGGAAGAGGTCAAGTACTACTTACAGATCATTTTTTAAAATGCCTTTAAAAAGCCCACAGATTTACCAAGTACATAAGAGATCAGTGATAATCTACCTGCATATCTGAATACGGCCTCTGCAATTCACTCTAATGCATGCCATAACAGTAATTTCACCCATTGCAATTAGATCACGGCTTCTGAAATTTGTTTATTATACCATTTATCCCATTATGAAAGCACCACTGGATATGTTTTCTCTTACCTTTCCTCTCACACAAGCATCTGTTGTCACCTCTTGAAATTTCAGACAGACAAATACTCAGATAAGTTTATTAGACAAATCAAAAAGTCAGTTTTATTAGACAATTCAAAAAGAAAAGTAGAATATGTTTAAATTTCCATGTTTTAATACTTCATCTCAAGAACCTGGCAACCACAGAAAATAAAAAGTGTGTTTACAAAAGTTACAAAAGCTGCACTGCATTCCGAATTACAGAAAACAGGATTAGTTGACAAGGAAGCTTTATAAAATGCAGTAACAGATTTTCAGCCAATTATGAAACACAGCGACATTGACATGTATATGCATTCACAAAACCAGCATAGTATCGAAATTAAGGCACTTTGGATACATAGTATTCACTTCCATATAGGAAAACAATTTCAGAGAAACCACAGTAAATTGCTACTGGTCGGTAATGACAGCATGCCCAGTACTGGCCATCAAAGCACCACGTTTGTGTGAACGAGTGAAGCTTGAAGAAAGTCCTAAAGTGTTTTTCTTCCCCTGACTGTTAGATATCGAAAACTCGCTCAAGCAAATTTACTTTTAAAGAGGTCAAGGAAGATTTCCATGATTTAAACACTGTTAAACACGATTTTTGAAGTTAAAACATTTTAGAGTCCGTGGTGAAAACTGCATGAAGTTCACATTAATGATTAGTGCATGTAGATGCTTCAAAGGAAGAAGAAATAAAGAGAAGTGTTGACTCTCTCCATTCAACATTTACCTGTGGTTCAGGAGGCACCCACCAACCACAGCAATACCAAAGGAAATACAGTACAAGAGAATAATCTGTCCAAGAAGCAACCTCTGAGACTACACTTTCTAGTCCTCCTCCTCATTTCAGATTGTCGTGCTTACTGCCTGTACCCCAATCATCCACAAGCACACTATTTATTAACAGACCTAGAACAGACTCTACAAGTAATGATTCTCTAATTTAAAGGGCAATTAATCTCAGCTGTCTTGAAAGCAAAGTTTCACCAGTAACTGAGCGGTTTTGTAGCCTTCTCTTGCAGCCTTTGGTACATAAATTCTGAAAAATAAAAATACTGGAGAACCTAACCCTGCAAGCACATGAGTATTTTAATGGGCATTAAACAGAACTGTTACCAATGACATGAGGCATCCACAGGATCAGGCACTTAAATTGTGTATTACTGTTGCTGTTTTACTTTACTGATTTGAGCAAAGAATGTCATGGTATAGGAAAAAAACCCCAACTTTTTCAAAAATCAAAGCATGGGAACTGTGATTACTCTAAACAACTTGGCTCATAATTAGAACAAATCATTTCCACAGTAGCACTTTACAAATCAGTGAGGTCCAACAGATTTTGCCTAAAGTCAGAAGAAGACACTGAAAGAGAACTTGTTTCTGCACAGCATCTTTACAAGTATATTCCTGCTAGGTCTTTGATAAAGGCATCCAGAAAACATCCAGAAAAAAAACCCTGTCCTTTAATGTTAACGCTTCTTCTACAATAACAAAAGCCTAGATGCACTTTGGTGTAGAATACAGCTACTCAGCACTCCTCACCTTGCACACAACTCCAGTTCAAATTTTAAACGTGTCATTAACCTTCCTGCAACATGGTAATTCCATTCCTACTTCAGCAATACTACACTGCTTGGACCACAGAATGATTTCTATACCCATCTTCTAGGGCACTGAGCGTGAACAAAAGGCCCAGTATCAGAGCACTCAAGCAACATTCATTAATTTTTGAACCTCTGCTCAGCACAGCAATCCACAGGACACCATTTTGCAGTACATGAGTATTGAGAGAGGTCTGGAGAGCAGTGTAAGTTGTTCCATACAACTTCAGGGGCAAAAAGCACTGCATTAGTGAAGCTGCCACACCTCGTGGGGTGGATTTTATTACCTCCTTACAGAACATCCCTCACGGCTCTACGGAGTGAGAGCAGTCTGCCATGAACTGCTCACACAACTATAAAACACTCATTTACAAGCTGCTAAAGAACTGGCAATATTAAAACACAGCTTATGCAGTGTTTTATGCAGTCTTGTCCTATACAGGAATGCAGCTTCTTACTTCACAGAGCAGAAACTTTTTATGTCCATTTTTCTATGAAAGAATGAGCTGGGGTGTCTCTTCCTTTACCCCTTTGCAGATTACTGAAGTATCTTCTAGAGTTAGGGTTGTATCAGAATGGATTTTTACAAAGCCCCACAATTTGGAGGATTCTACAAGTCAAAACAGTAAGAGTTTACTTTTATAAATGCGATTATGTGAATGTTTACTAGGATAATGCTATTTAAAAATGTAGTGTTTTAATGTAACAATCATTTCTTACAGGCAAAAAAATAGTAGTTGAGTTGAGTAAGTATGTGTTAGAAGCAATGGAAACGGAGATAAGAAGTCCTACCCAGCAGAACACTGCTTCTTTGCAATTCGGGCATTTCACACCTAAGAATACAGAGTTGAATACTACATCGTGATTGTAAGTGTCCTGAGATTAGTTTCCTCTTTTGTGAGCCTTCATAAGAGACATAATGTCAGCTCTAAGCATTAAAGAGGCATTAAAATATATTATTCCCAAAATACATCCACAGTTGTTAAGTTCAATAGGGACACAGCCTGAGTATCTTTGAGAGGGAGGAATTACTTTTTAAACGAACATCATAAGTAGGAGGAGGGATTTTTAACCAGGGTTATTTTCTTTTTCTTTTGTTAAATAGTAAAAGAGTTAGCATAACCTATGTTTGCTTTTATGTTATCAAGAAAAACCACTAAAATTACAATTACTCAAAATGAAATTACTCATTCAACCCTAATCAAAGCAGAAAGATTGATCAAGTTGAACAGTATGAAGTAGGATAATCTTTATATTGGCCTGTTTTGATTACATGGTTAAAAAAACCCCAACAGGCCTGCTGACCAGTATCACGTGTATCAAGGATACTACTGTGATTAAAACAAAAGTTAATGCATATATAGTGAAAAAATGAGTAAAACAGCTCATGTTTTGTAAACTTACTTGGATACAAAAATTTGCAACGGTGATTCCAGCTTTTACTGAGCACACAAAGCTGTCACAAGGGCCTTTCCCTTTGGCTGAACACGTTCTTAAAAAGCAGGTTATGATCTGATGATGTCAAACTCCATATGCACACAGGTATACCTCCACGTGCACACACACGTATGTTATAATATATACACATATACACACAGAGTATACATATGGTGAGACGTGCTGTGAAACATTACCAGCATCAGAGCGATGTCCTACCACTGTTCCCAGCTAAAGTCATCTCCTCTACCAAACACGAGAAAAAAGCCTAAAATAGTAAGGAAAATGACTGCATTGCCAGCCAGCACCAGGCCACAGGCTCCCCATTTGATCTGAAATGCAAGGAAATGAAACAATCAAAGCAGTTCTTGTAAGACAGGTTCAGGCCAATTATTTATATACATTAGATAAACTACACAAAATACTACAGAAAGGTGCTAAAAGCAGAAGGAAAAAAAGACAAACAATAAATAATTCAATTTACATGACTAATTATTCAATTAGCAACCTCTCATTATTAATACAAGACATCTACAGACAGGCTAATAATGCTGTGTTTTAGAACAAAATAATTACCTTGCCATACAAGTCACTTAAAATAACTAAGTTGTAGAAAAATCTGGTGAGACTCTAATTGCTATGCAACAAAATAAAACACAGCCTTTCAAATAAATGCCAGTAACAAGCATGGTCTTAAAGGTAAACGGCTTTCTTTAACCATCTGCCCCATTAAATTAAACCAAGCAGGCAACGTTTACTCTTAGAAGATATAGCTATGAGTGAGAGTTCCCCCTTCTGGTCACTCCTGGTTCTGCCTACAGTCAGGTCCACAACTTAAAAACAAAAACGCAGTGTCAGGGAAACAGTGTGTTACAAAGAAATTCAAACCAAGCACACAAGCTTTAAGCAGAACTGAAAGACCAAAGGGGAAAAACAACGCAATGCAGAAAATTGTCACTGGGTAGTCTGGGAGACAGGATGAGAGAATTCTTTGCCTTGCAAAATAAACATGACAAAAATCTCACCGCTGAAGAGCAGTTCAGAAAGCAAAGAGAAAAGAAGCTAGCAGAATTTCCTCAGGCTTTGAGGGGGCAAAGTGTGAGCTTAGGAAATGCTTTGAAAGCCAGGAGGGCTTGGGGAAGCTTGGCCTTTTATCTTTTAACTGATAATGCACTCCGGTCATCAAGTTTTCAGCTTCCTAAATGGAGAAAGCAGACATTCTGAGATAAAACAAAGAAGGTGGCGCAAGAAGCAGTGCAAAAGCGGATGAGACAGAGAGGCATGAGATGTATGAGGAGATAGTATCTTGTATTGGACCCAAACAAATCTGGAGAAAACAACTCAGCTAAAAACTTTTCAGTCATGCAAGTCCTTTGTTCAGGTCTGCACTGACAGACTAAACTTCAGCAGAGTGATTATTTCCCTCAGGATCTAAGAACACGGCAATAATGCAATTAAAGACAGGATTTACCAGCAGCAACAGCACACTTAAAGATTATACTCAGTCACTGGTGTCTTACAATGAAAATTAGCAAGCAGAACTCACCGCTTCAACCCGTGCAAGGATTATAGGCAATCCAAAGGCAGAAACAACAATTCCAGTTGTGAAGAAATATGCCAATTCCCTGCAGGCACTGCTGGCTGCATCACTGTCATCACTTACTCTTTTGGCAATGAAGTGGGGAATGGGGCAGATGAAGTAAAATATTAAGACAAAGAGAGGCCAGTACACACTGGGGAGGGGGAAAAAGGAAACAGAGTTTAGATGGATGCCTCAATAAAAAGTACATTCTGTTCAGAAAAACCTAACTGCAATAGCTGCATTGCTAGTTTACGGTTTGAAGAGTGGCTTGCATGATTTAACCATGAGTTTTCACCCAAAGATGCATCCCCACCTTGCTTTCCCTGTGTACACCCCCAAGCCCCCTTGTGCCGAGCAGGATCTGCGCCCTCACGTGTCCAAGCATTAATTTATTTCCCATTTGCATCACCTCCCTGACTCAACTCCCACCACCGCCTCACAAACCCGGGAGTCACCACACAGGGAACAGGAAACGGGACAGGAATGAAGCTTCCCCAAATTACAGGGATCACAGAGCATCGCCAAGCCAGCCATGAGGGCACACCCTGGGCATGCCAGCACCTTGTGTGAGCTCCCCTGAGCTTCACCTGGGCTTGGGAGTGCAACACATCCCAAGTGGGATGCAATACATCCCAACTGGGGTGGGTGCAACACATCCCAACTGGGATGCAACACATCCCAACGGGAGCGGGTGCAACACATCCCAACGGGAGCGGGTGCAACACATCCCAACGGGAGCGGGTGCAGGAGGAGGGTTGTTAAGGAACCCACAAGCAGGAAAAGTGCAAGGTTAAAAGTGATTGTTTACAAGGCAGCATGGCCGATCCTGAGCAAACACAGAGCTGTTTTCAGGCGCTTTTCAATGAAAGCACAAGTAGGGGCTAAGCAGGCAGTGTTTAAATGGTATTTAATGGCAACGAAGTGGCGTGTGCCCAGAGCCCGAAAGCAGGCGATTGCTGGGAGCTGCCCAGAGCCGAACAGCTCGGGTAGATGGGACCAACACCTCCCTTAACAGCTACAGAGAGGTGGGGGGGTCGTGGAGGGGAAGCCGGCCCGCTCACCCGTAGTACTCCAGGGCGCAGCCCAGCATGAGGAAGGTCAGCCCGATGGCTCCGCTGAAGGACAGGGCCACGAGAGCTGCAACGGCACGGGGCAGACGGTCAGGCGGGACCCGCGGGACCGGCCTCACCCCCCTCCCGCCTCACCGGGACCGGCCTCACCCTCCATCCCGCCCCTCACCGGGACCGGCCTCACCCCCCTCCCGCCTCACCGGGACCGGCCTCACCCTCCATCCCGCCTCACCGGGACCCGCCTCAGCCCCCTCCCGCCCCACCGGGACCGGCCTCACCCCTCTCCCGCCTCACCGGGACCGGCCTCACCTCCCTCCCGCCCCTCACCGGGCGGCCGCAGGGAGGGGAGAGGGAGGACAGAGGAGGGGGGGGGGGGGGGCGCTCGGTACCTTTGATCCCCGCCATGTTGGGGGCTCCGAGCTGAGGTGGCGCCGCGCGACTTCCGCCTGCCGGGCGCTGGCCCCGCCCCCTCGCGCACCACGTGACCGCCCGCCTTTAAAAGGGGCGGCCCCGCCCGTCGCCATGGTTACGGGGCGGTGTGGCGGCCTCCAGTCAGGCCTAGGTGCGGGCGTTTAACGCACGCACACCACAAACGTGTGATATATGTTTATATATGGTATGCCTGTGCATAAATACAGCTATACACGTGTGCACAGGCACGGCTGAAATACAAAAATGCAGTTTTAAAGACCTCCCCACCCACCAGTCACTGCCATTTTGCAGGTTACTTCTGAAAATCTCAATTTTCACCCTAAAAATAGGCCCCGGGCACCTTCTTGTCTCACACAGGATCTGCATCATCCACTCTTCTGCTAATCCACAACAAGAAGGGCACATATTTTTGTTTTTTAGAGCAGTGTTTTTCAAGCTTTAGATTTTCGAGATCCCGTTTTTGAGCCAAAACCAGCCTTTCTGAGGGAGATTCTGCACAACCCTTCGGATACACCTTCCCCACGGAAATTTTTTTGAGAGATCTCCCATCTCTGACTTGCTTGGCTGTGGGTCCCTGAAGCATGGTAGCATAAGAATAGCAAATGACAAATTGTTCCCAAAAGGTCTTAATTTGGGAAAACCACGTGGAATGCCAAACTGAATCACCACACGGCATTAGAGGCAATATCAATGCTGGCCGAGGCTCACCACCCCTATGGGGTGAGCTGGTGTATGATGTGAACCTCATGGTCTGGTCACAATGTGTGAGCAGCAACCAGGCTCGGTGTTTCTGGGCTTATTTGGAAGCAGACAAACAGAAAATGAAATGGAGACCCTTTCCCTGTGCCCTCCCAGACTGTAAGTCTGGCATCAATAAGCAACAAACACCCTAAGAGTTTTAATACAAGCTTACATCTTGGTACAGCTCTGATGGTGTAAACAGCTTTGTTCTACAATAAATACACAAATACCCGACTTAACTTGTCTAAGCAACCAAAAGGTAGAACCAAGTTAAGTTACCACCTTGTTTCAGGTGAAGGATTTTTTAGTGTGAAAGGCTGCATCTTTTCCCCATGCAGATGTTGTCTCAATTAAGCCCTTACTGTTCTTCTAAGCCTCTTGCAGTAATGGGAATTGGCTTTTCACATAGCTTGCGTGCTCTCGAGGAAACAAAAGCTCCAGGAAAAAAAAAAGTACTTGTCTTTAGGGCAAGTAATTGATGGTTACCTTTATGCGTACCACGCAGGTCCCACCAACCCTGTGGTAGAGCAAGAGGCATCAGTCACGCACATAAGACATTGTCAACAAAAGAAGTTTTCATTTAACAAACAGGGATTCGTTGCTGTTTACTCAGCATTTGCAGAGAAATTGCTCTGAACTGTGTTTAAAGCAAGAAGGCAGAGGTTTTTTCCCCCCACAAGCACAAAAGATACCTGAATATGTTAATTTGAGCTTTTTAATGTATGTACAAATATTTTAGACCAGTCACAATTTCATTGAGTATATACTGTATTTACAAAAATTACAATAATTTAGTCAAACAGTAAACCTGAACATTGATAAACTCTGTCACTACCAGATATGACAAGAATTCTTTTTCTTTAGTTAACTATTTTGATATACATACATCCTAATACTTTCATGCATCCATAAAAACATTAGGGATGGAAGTAATCAAAGCTTAAGTGGGGTAGGGTTTCTTTTGGTAGATAAAGTTTAATGATGGATTTGTATTTTGTGAACAGATGAGTATCCAGAGTTATGTGCCATGACAAACTTGGTACAAAGCTAATGTAGTTTTCGTTGTTAAAAAAGTACGTTATAGTAATGAGATCCTTTTTATTATATAGGCATAGGTCACAATATCTACAAATGTGAATGAGAAACAATAAACCAACAAATCACAGGAACATGATTCACATTCCAGTTATCTCTTTAAATAAGACAAGCACATACTGGATCAAAACATTAATAAATAACATCCAGTTTGTTACTATTATCTTAAGGTCTTTTATATAAAAGGAGACCTATGTGTTGGTTTCACATTTTCAATTAATGGTAGTAAATAATGGACCAATACAACAAAAGGATGACTTTTATACAGAAAGCAATGTACTTTGACATACTGTCTTTGCAGTAAAAGTTTTGCCACTTGAAAATGTAAGTGCAACAAGAACTGGATTGTCTTTAAAAACCACCAGCTTTAAAGACTCGCATCAGATGGCAACCTGTTCCTCCTTAAGCAGTAAATACAGATGATTTCCTGCCCATCTTCTGCATGTATCTGCCCTTTCAAAGCTCCAATACGGATACAACATGTTGGTAAATAAACTGCTAGCTTTAGTTATTCTACAAAAGGAGAATGCCAGAATTCGGGGTGAAGAGCATAACTTGCTTTTTAACTAGGAAAGATGCTTCGGCTTTAGCATCAGAGATACTTCCTTGTGGTATTATTGCTTTGGTCCAATATAAACTTTTAAGATAATCAATTTGCACTGTATTTACCTCAAAAAATCAGACCTGGCCCACAGGTGTCTACATGACAGCTTGTATACCCGCAGTCTGAAAAGTGAAGCTGCAACAGGTTGCATTCTGCCGAGAGCCTTTGCCAAGTGCTCTGGGGCTGATAAAGGCATAGAGGTGACACAAGTGGACTGGAAAAAGTCTTCTGAATCCTCAGAAGGGGAAGTGTTATAGCTACAGACTGGGAAGTTTCTAAAACATTGCAGCAGAGTTTTAGTTTCTTGATTATGTTTGATGGTTCCAAGCTATTGATGAGAACCTCATGGGAAATGCAGTACATGCTCATTCTTCACTTGTACTAGTGTGGATTCACCCTTCCCCCCAGTTCCCTGTTCCCTCAGAACTGTTTAACAAACCAACAAGGTGCTGTTTACCATCAAGTACTTGTTGTTTGCTTTAAAAGACACTTGCTCTGTGACACTGAAGAATTTCTTCTGCACATTTCACTGCTGGACTGTGAGGTGAAGTACAGTATTAATGCATAAAGCAGCAGTCAGCTGCCACACTGATCTAACCCAGGATTCAGCTTTGTCTCTATTCAGGCATACTATACTATATGATTAATTAAGCAGCAGATGGTGACTGTTAAAAGTGTGCCTAAACCACATCCGAGCACTTCAATTTGATAGTTTGATCCAAACCTAGGAAGAAAGTACATCCAAGTTTGGGCTTCACCACAGGTTATTGAACTTAACTGAAGTGTTGCCATATCACAAAAAAAAAAAGTAGGAAATTCACCAGTTACACTGTGTCAGAGACAGAACAATTCTACTTTTTCCCAAAATGTGTTCTCTCACCCCACTTGAATCCAAAGGAAAATATAAAAGTTACAAGAAACTGTAACCCCATGGCTCTCATATGGTGAGCCAGGTGGCTAGAGTTCCTCTCAGCTCAGGATTCTTGATACAAGTATAACGAAACCTTTCTCTTGTTCTTCATGATAAGTATTTCTTATTCTTCATGATAAGTATTAGGCTCTTAGTTTCCTGAAACTTCTGAATTTCCAGCCAGAGTTTGGTTGATCTGTGACATTTGTGACAGACTGTATAAGCACTAGCACAGGTCTGTAGTGGAGACTGAGAAAGTACCTAATACAAGGGTTTTTGTCCTTGGTTTTCAAATTCTGACCAGGCATCATTTAGCTCCATGAATATCATCTTTGCATATTGTTCATATGGCTGCCCAGTGGCCTGGAATAAAAACAGAAAGAGGGATGTCACACTTCCAAATCAGACTACAAGAACCTGACATTTGAGCAGCTAGATTCTCAGGCATTTATCGTTCACTTTCCACCAATGTTTTTCACTTATTTTTTGACAAGAATAAGCTACTATTGAGGGCTGCTTACCCTGTTTACAGGTTAAGAATTTCTTGGCTCTTTTGCTCCTCAAAGCTGATAACTCCCCAAGTGAGATTGAGTAAAGTACTGCAGTCTCAAGGGCAAAAAAAATTAACCAAGGCTTTGCCAAAGGCATTTTACCTGCACTGAAGGGAAAGACCTGCCACCTGACGTGGTTCCTTGATAAAAGCAGTATTCCTGCAAGCCTCTGGGCAGCCCACATCTTCTCAAGGCTTGCCCACTGCCCTGAAACTCTCCAGGCCTCCATTTCCTTGGAAGTGGAAGCCCCATCACCATCAGGTTTCCCAGATGGTGTCATTGCCCTCTGGTTGGCCAATGTAAGCAGCAGGGCCACAAGGTGAATAAACAGACACCTTGATTCTTCCATTTCAGAAGTTTGATTTTAAGACCCCTGTCCTTTCATATGCCTTTATCACACCCTTACCTCCTTTAGCAGGCACAATAATCTGGACTGTTATTCACCACCAGTATGGCTTAGAGTCAAAGTGAGGGTGACAAAAGCTGAAGATCTGAATCTCTGCTGCTTGGAGCAGCGTGTACCAAGCAGAGTCTTGGGGCTGGGAGTTGGTAGAGTTCTCACCTTTCAGAAACTGGCAAAAACCTTGAGCTACTACTTCCTATGAAGGTGTTTGCACCAATAAATTGAGTGATTGCATGTAACACTTTATAATTAAGAGAATTATTACAATTTCTGACAATGTGAGCCTAGGAAAACCTTACCTTGTCAGGATGAACGACAAGCACTGCCCGCCGGTAGACCTTCTTCACTTGCTCTGGCGTGACGAGATCTGCCATACTAACAGGTTTCCACTTGGTCTCCCCTGCCCATAAAACTGTGTGCATTGTGGACAGCAGTGCTCTTATATTTCTCTCCTTCCCTTCAATCCATTCCAGGACCTGGAAAAAAGAATGTGAGCCTCAATTTTTGCCCTTACATTAAATATCCCAGTAGGAAACAGTTTCTTCATTTGAATAGCAATGACTCAGAGGAGCATCTTATATTTCTGTCCAAGCTTTAGAAAACCTTTGGAAGATATTTGTAAGAAGCTATTTTGGAACAGAGTTTTTACAAACTTGCTATTTTTCTCGGTAGTATCTCTCATTTTGATGGGATAGTGGAGATTCTTCCTAATATTCCTCAACACCTGCAGTTTATGACTATTTCTGGTCACACTATCTCACTGCTGTCTGGGACACGAATGGGCAGCATGGCAGTTTATGATGCTATCAAGTTTAGACACCTACTTTATGGAGGGCAAGCATGAGAGATAGCACATGGTCCTGGGGATCCAGCAATGCTACAGAGGATGTGCTAGAACAGGAGGATAGCATCTGGCACTAAATGATCTGAAAGATTTGCTCAGCTGCTTCACATGCAGGAAGGCTGGTGGCAGGGGAATTGTTTCAAGCAGCCTCCAGCATGATGAGGATGAAAGACACTGGATGATTCTAAGAGCATAAGCAAGAATGCTGCTTACCTTTAGCTTTTCGGGGTCCATCTCCTTGGCCATTTCTTCTTTTCTCATCTCAGCTATTGTTTTGGGGCCCTTCTTGTCCTTGTGAGCATTAAAACCTTGCCCAGATAATAGATCTTCGAAATCTGCAGACACTTTTGGTTTTGAATCTTGGAAGACAAAAAGGTTTGAAGTCCTTTTCATGATACAGATTTATTTAACAATTCTTTTCTATCCAAGCCACCCTCCCACTTCTCACCATAACAATCTCCCAGTGCTATCGAGTGTGTAGGTTCTTACAGAAGAGGTGCAGCCTAATGCTACTTTTGTATTATTATTGAAGCTCTTTTGAAATCCAGGATTTCCTAAATCCTAGAATGCTTTAGAGTCCAGGACAGGACAACTAGTGCTGAACTTTATGTATCATCAGATGATCAGCATGACTTACTTGCTTCAGCCCTAACCTGTTAAGGTGTTTGAGCATTAAAGCAATATTAGGAGGCAACCTTCTGGATGCTGGACCCTGAAAAGCTTACCAACATTAGCTGGTCCTTTTCCACGTTCATTTTGTGCTCCTGGCATTGCTGAGAAGCTCACATTGTAGTTGGGCTTGTTCTGGGGAGAGGCGTGAGGCATGCTGGGCTGGGCTTTGGGCTGTGCCTGCTGCCAGCCATAGCCTGCTCCCTGCTGCCAACCGCTGCCACCCATGGGCTGGGGAGAGGGTTTCTGCGGTGAGGGAGGGAATCCTCCACCCATACCTGTTGGCGTGGTGGGTTTGCTGGCAAATGAAGGGCCACCTGCAGGGTAGGAGGACAGGAGTGATGGTGGACATTAGCAAACAGGAGACTGACTTGCCTTCTGAAAAGGGAACCTGAAAAAATCCCCCAAGCAGCTGGCTTCTGTTTTCACTTCTCCCACAAACTTATTTTTACAACATCAATCAAAGCCCTTCAACTTTCCTGTCAGTGCTCTGTAAGTGGCTTCAAAGGCTGCACCTGCCTTTGAGGGCTGGACAGGAATCGGAGTAGTGGCTTATTGGGGAAACACAGTAAAAGCTACGTGCAGCTAACTGGGCACCACAGCTGCTCTGTGTTATGGTGGCAACATCAAGTTGACATATGTAGAAGTACAGGGTGTTTCAAAAACGTGGACCCAATTTCAGCTGAAGGTTCATTTCAAATGGATCCATCTTTTTGAAACACCCTGTAGTATCTATTATGCTGTGCTGTTGTAACACTATCCCATGGAGTTGTGGGTCTCAGCATGTTATTTAGGAGATGCTCCTCTGGCTTAGCTTGTGGTGGGAGGTATGCAGCATTAATGTTTTATTATTTGAGACTAATATCCACACTTGACTTTGAGTGCTGAAACATGTAATGGAAACTGGATCAAATCCTTTTGACTTAGTTATGAACAACAAAAATGTGGTTAAATATCCTGTAGATGCCAAGTCATTTGTTTTTAAACTCCATAGCTTTGCTACAGAACACATGTTTTAAAAAAACCTTGATGCCTCTGTCATGGGTCTTGGCATACTTTTTATTTTGCTCCTGCAGAGCAGCCAGTGATCCAGCAGAGGGAACTGGGAAACCTAACTCCAGAACCATGCTGGTACTGACGCAAAGGAGAAAACAAACGTCAGATAAAACCACAATGGCTTGCAAAGAGCTGAGGGCAGTGACAAAGGGAAGAAAAATCTATTTATCAGAGTCAGAGAAGCCAACATGCTGGGTTTTAAAGAAAGCCTAAATAATTTGTCAGGACTGCCTTTTTGACATCGAGGTCAAGGGTTTACTAATCGTTTTCTGAAATAAATCAAGGAGAACATGCTTCTCTAAGCAGTCAAGCAGACAGTCCTTTGCAGCCAGGTGCAAAGGAAAAGGGGTTCACACTCCACCTTTAAATAGTACTGCTAATTAGAGGCAGATTAGTGAAGTTCCACAGATTTCCTCACACAGGACAAACATGAGTCAAGCCTAGAAGGAAACGATTCCTAAAGGACCTCAGTAGCTTTGAAGTGCCAAAGTCTCCTCCCAGGCACTGCTCCAAGGCATGTAGCAACAGTTCTCCAGTCAGAGTTAAACACAGAGCATCCTTAGCCAGAGACTGTCCAGACCTATGAGATAGAGGTTATGCTTCGCAATCCATAGAGCTGATGAGGTTCCAGCAAGTTGACAGCAGCTTTTTTGATGGAGGATCGGTAAAAACACAGATTTGTGAGAACTTAGAGAATTAGGGAAAATTTGAAAGCAGCACTGGCATGCAGGCAGGCTGAGAGGACCCACAGAGCACTCTGTCACATACCAAACTGTTCATCCTATTTCTCTAAAACAGAGCAAGCTGGTAATTGTTTTATTCTGTTTTAAATAAGGGATGCAAACCTGCTAAACTTGCTCCAAGAGTCCCCAGATCAGCAAACGGATCCAGTGTTTGGGGTTTAGGCTGATGTGTGGGAGTGCTATGGAGGGATCCTGTAGGACTGGTGGCAGCTGACTTACTTCCCATACCTAGGCCACCTTAAAGGGAAAAAAAAAAGAGAAAAGAAACAAAAAAGAAAAGATAACTCAATTTTTATCCCAATTTTACATGAGTGCAACTCTTCCCCAGAGCACAGTCACGTGTTAGAAGACTGCTGTTAAAATCAAGTGTACTATTGTCAGGTTCCTAAGCAGTCTCAGCTCAGCGTTGGCCCAGCCTAGTTGCACACCCACTCACACTCAGCAACAAAAGCGTTCCCTAGACTGTCTGCTGTGACAGATCAATTACGATAAATGAATATATTTTAAGAACTGGAAGCCTTGAGGAAGCAGCTTTTGGTAGGACATACATACTCCCCCAGAATTAGAAAGAATCATGGTATTGTTTATTGGCATCCCAGGAACGTAAAGCACTTCCCAGCACTTCTTGGCTCTACACTGGAATGAAACACAACTATGTACACCCTCACCAAGCAACTGTCCCACTTCAGGCCTTGGTTTCTTGAGGAAGGAAACCCAGATTTTTGAACAGAAAGAGTTTGGTTGTCTCTAGCCAGATCCACACTTGGATAACTGGGAGACCAGGACAACAGGCAGCACACTTGCTGCCACTGAGATGAGGCTAAATTCCTGATTGAAATTTTGATGCATTAGTCAAAGCAGCAGAAAGTGGGAACCTGTTCTCTGCTATCACTGGTAGCATCTTCCATCTGCCTCCCCTCTCTCAGGGCTTCTTAACATATTTTTTTTTTATAAGTGTCCTTATAGGTATAATAACATAACAGGTATAATACATACCTGGTTTGCTGGGCCAGTCCCAAGCACCGGAAACATCTGGTTGTATGGAAACTGTTGGTGTGCTAGAAGCTAAGCAGAATGATTACATCTAAATATCTCAAAGCAGTAGAGCAAAAACAACGCAATCTAGCATCTAGAAGAATAGGGGGCAAGGAGCAGGAGAGAGAGTCCTGTGTCCACCTACCATTTGCTAATTAGAAGTGAACTTCTACCCCCACAACGGGCATTACAGATTTGACATTTATTTCTAATCTGGGAAGGACACAGATTCACAGTGTTCATTTTAGGGTGGCTTTGGTCAAAGGCTTTATATACTTATTTATAAAAACCTTACCACCAGCATAACACTTGGGGTTTAGCACTTCTGAATACTTCTCAACCCAAAGACACATTCTACATGCAAAGGGCAAGGATGGAGAAAACAAATACAGCAACATAGCCCACACAGTTGAAAACCAGAAGTGACACACACAGTCCTTCCTTTAACCCTGCACCAAATGAAGTCTGTACCTCCATGCAGTTCACCCTGCCAGCATTTCATTATCTGTAGGCACTGGCACTGTCATTTAATACCTCCTCATGCTGGGATAACATTTAAATTCCTTTCATTAGTGCAGCCAGCTCCAAGTGTGACCCAAACATTGTATTCACAGAGTTAATACCCGATACCCAAGTTTGGCAAAGCTAGGATGCGAGCAGTGCCAGCAGCACACTAGTCCCCCTTTTGTCATCTTGGCTTTCCAGTGAGACTGTCACACCCAAGGGACTTAAGTCAGATGATCAGACACAAATGAATTTGTATCTGAATGTCTTTCAGAGAAAGTTACAACATAAAATTTTGATTCAGGGGGAGAGGAGGACAACTAAGGGACATTTCCAACCAAGTAAGAGAAGAAAAAAGTCCAACAAATTAAAAACAAGTCCTTCTTTTTAAATAAGAGTCAAATTCAACTGTGATTTTGGCCAGGATTAGTGTCAGGTCTAAAGAAAGCAAATGCCTGTAACTAAAATCACCAAAGGACATGTGTTTTCTCTAGCAGGCTTAATGTGCTATGCTCTATTTAGCTCAATTAATGGTAGTTTGGTTCAAATGAGACCTCATAACCACAGGAATATGCAGGCAGACATGCTTCATGGTCTCTTTTTTCATGTATACAAATAGCTTATTAATTAAGTATAAGACTTGAGCAAAAAAAAAGTCTCATCCTACCACACTTCGAATCATGAATATGCTTTAAGTCTACAGACAAAAAGCTCTTTCCTGTTTAGTGGGGTTTCTGTGGTTTAGAGTAATTTTATGGTAAGCAGCAGTTTGTGTTTAATGGCTCCATCACTATTTAAAAGCAGCATTCCATGTTTACTTAAATACACTAGAAGAGCCTCACTTTCTTACCCATGTGAAAGGGATCGCTGTGCACAGTTGGTGAAGGACTTCTTGTTGCTTGGCGGAAAGGATCACCAGGGACAGTTGAAGAACCAAGAAAGGAACCCAGGAGGTCTGGGCCAGTTTGTTTAGGGCTACTTCCAAATGGATCAAAGGCAGTTGCTGTAAAAATATAGAGAGAAAACAAAATCATTAACTTGTACAAGGAACGTACAAGCTCGGGGAAAAGACACTGGTGTGTGGAGAAGAAAACCTAATACCTGCAGATACCAAACAGGAGACAGCACGTGACTGTGGGAGAGCAACTGGAAAGTACCGGTATCCCAGCCAAATGCCAGGGGAAACAGCCACATGATTTGGTCGTGGCAACATGTTTGTTGATCTGCCTTTTCCAAAAGAGCAGTCAAAGTGAGTATTTAGATACCTAGGCACTTCAGATGAAGTCTCAACTTGCACATACTGCCAATACATAAATGGACGGCGAGGGTCAGCCTGGAGCTTGGAGTTACCACGCTGGCACAATTCCTGCTTCCTCTTAAGAGCTGAACACAGTCCAAGACTATTTTGGGCTGTGAAAGGTTACACATGTTGAGGGTGAAAGGACTGTCTTTTAGAAATAGCTGTAGAGAAGAACCCGTACCTTTTCTACATAGCATCACTTGTTACTAAACTCCAGTTCATTCTCAAACTCCATTTTTGATCTGTCTTTCACATAAAAAATCCAACAAAACCAACCAACAAATGAAACCCCTCTGAAGTCACTCAAAGTCTTACTTGCCAACAATTTTAAGGTAAAGAACATCTTGAAGAGAGATGCAATATATACTACTATAAGAAAGATACAATCCTGAGACACTATGCACTGTGTTAAAGATGCTGATCATTACTTACGTTACTCATTGTTTAGGATACCTCATAAATTACTAGTCTTCATTTATCTCACAAGCTCTTATTCTTGCTTTCCTGGCTTGGGACAATTTCCCTGTGTGACACTTTTGCTTTCTCTTTCAAGCATCAATCTGGCTCTGCAAGGCTCGACAACAACATCCAGAAATCTTTTCCTGATGCTGTTGCTGCACCTCTGCACAACTGACTGGTGACAGCTCCAGCAGAGCCCAAGCCTGCACCTCCTTAATGCCATGAAAAAACACCGTTTCTGTACAAGAAAGTTGGCAAGCATTGCAAATGCTTTAGGTTATTAGTTGCTGAGAAAGAGTTAAGGAAGCATACTGTGCTCTTTGAATCAGGTACATGTTGACACTGTCAGCTCTTAAACCGTAACACAAAGGCTCAGGCCAAACCAAACAAACTGTGCACAGGGACCTGCTGCCACATCCTGCCACTTGTTTGCATTTTACCTTTGGCAAAACTCTGTTCCAGAGCCCCTCACTGAATCTGAGCAACTTGGATTAGGCTCGTCACCTGTTCACTCACAAATGAATTTCACTTCCCCTCCTCCAGTCACTTAACTCCCCAAAAGACCCCCCTTTCTAATATCTATTCACCCATTCCTTCTGCCAGCCTGATCTCAACCTGCCTTTGAAGAAAGAAAAGATCTTCTCGTATTGTCTATCTTGTCTGCAGAAAGACCAGAAACAGAAGTTGCCATACTTCATAGTCCAGGATCAGCAACACATCTCAAAACTCCCTTAAGTTTAAAAAAAATATTCAATCCAAACTTCTGTGGGTCTACCCAAAACCCAGGAGGCTATTTTTCAAATTAATACATATTCTCCTCATATGTGTTACTGGACACATAGTAAAAGCAAAAGTGATGATCTGCAGTGCCTGTCAGCACAAGGAGCCAGCCAAACACTTGGACAAGCTCCAGTAGCGACTTTAGGGAACAAACCAGATATTCTGGTTGGTGTTCTTGACTGTGAAGATGCTCCTGTCTCACAGTAGAGGAGCTGACTGGCCTCTTGGGATCCCTCACAGCTTTTCATTTTCATGAAATGATTGTACCCAAGAGGAATCCAACAGCCCAGAGCAGATCACCCAGGTGGGATTCTCCAAGCATGTGCCCCTCCGAGCCAGTGCCCCATACTAGGCATAGCCACTATTACCTTCTCCTACCCTTGGGGACGGCGATGGGGATGCCGAAGCTGCAGAACGCCGAGGAGTTGACTGCACAGATCCAGGTCCTCCAACATGGAAGACCTCCTCAGCAGCAGGCTGTCCACTTTGACTCTGGGAACTTGGCCCACCAACCCCAAACAAATCATTCAGCAAGTCTGAGTTAGAGGGAGCAGCAGTCGGCTGAGAAGGAAAACTCTTGCTCATAGGGCTACCATCCAGGCCCAGCAGGTCCACATCTTCAGGCGGAGGTGGTGCCACAGGCTCTTGCTGCTTTTTGCTGTGTTTTGGTGTCCCATGAGGCTTGTCACCGCTGGCATTACTGTGCTGACTGGAAAGGGACAAGAGTTCGTCATCTGACTGTTCGCTTTCCTCATGCACCAACGCTGCTCGATCCTCTGAGGTGGGGTGAGAGCTACTTTTGTCAGATTTCTGATCTAAATGATGATTAAAAATAAAATTAGTTAGCTGTTAGTTTCGTCATCACAAAGGTTCCACAAAAATCAGCTTGCATGCAGAACAAAAAGCTACTGAGAAAACCACAGCAGCATTTTAATGGATTTAAAAATAAGAGTCCTTTGCAGAGACTTAAAGTCTTTGCTGGCCTGTATCATAAGGAGCCAGCTTTATTAATCAGGAAACACAGACAGAGGTTAATTGACTCTCCTCAAGCCTGAAGAGCCATCAAGTGTAACGCTCCTGGATACAAACCCAATGAGTTTCTGGTCAGGACCAAGCATTCAGGATGATCTCCAGCCATGGCTCAAAATCCAGGCAACACAAGGCTCATGGTAAAGGAGTAGGGACATAACCCCCCCTCCTAGCTGTGCCCCCAAGGAAGTAGGAACCTCCTACACCAGGTTCCTACCTAATGTGGCACGGATGTCAGAGGAGGAACACTGCATGCAGCAGCACCAGGAGATTTTCAAGGTGTGCATCACTATGAAGTGGCCTCTCAGACAAACAGCCAGTGCTGTGTTCTCATGGCACTATATCAGAAGTGCAACATTATGAGAAAGCAGCTCAAATTTGGTTTTGGCATCGAGGAGGCCTAGGGCAAAGCTTTATGCTAGGGCAATTGTCACATATGGCACAAGCAGGCAATGTTTGAAGAGGATGTTGTAGGAGGTTAATTCCCAGTCAGTTGCACCATAAGGGTGTGACCAACAACACACGATGATCTAATGGGAAAGACGTGCTACAGTGAGATCCTTCAGCCTGACTCGGTGCTCCCAGGAGGGGGGAAGAAAGAGTTGTTTGTCTTGTTCAAAGCAGATTTGATTTTGAAGATGAAGTCTCCATACCTTGCCAGCTGAGAGATGAGAAGAATGCACTCTGTCCAACGTTTCTTATGTTATCTTGGGGCGAGTCAGTGGGACCTCTACCTGCAGCACAGAGCACCAAATAAATAAAATCAAGCAAAACAAAGTTCAGCACGCAGGTAATTGTGTGAATTAAGTGAGCAAACCTGTACGGGTCTTACCTGCCAAAGCAAGAGTGTCCTGGTGCTCCTGATGAGATGAGAAGAGAATGGTTGGATTGATGTCTTTTGTTGTGAAGTTCTCCCATGGGGGGGTTAATTCTGTTTGCCTATCAGTAGATTGTATTTCTATCTCCAGTATAACATGAAAGAGCTGAGGATATTTGTCTGGAGAGTCACAGGCATCCAGTTCAGGTCTAAATGGGGACAGGAGTTGCCCAGTTAAAAGGGAAAGGATATTTCTGCAAAGCCATATAAAGTCTTTTAATATATGCACGCACACAGACTTCTCACGTTTCATGTGTGAATATTCCCCTTCAGCCTTCAGAAGGCTTTTATACTTCAGGTTTGATTAATGTTCAGCTTAGAATACTCACTTGGTGAATTTTAGTGTGGTTGTTCCCACGGCTATAAATCCAGTATGAAATTGAATTTGGAATATTTGTGTGTTGGTCATCTGAAAGAACACAGAGCGCCAGGCTGAACAAGTGCTTAAGTTGAAATGAAATTAAATGAAATTAATAAGGAAATTAAAATTTTAAATTAAAAATAATAATAATAATTAGCAGTTAAATTAAACCAGTATCTGTCTCCACTGAATACATTAGAGCAACAGGTTTGTACCCCAGGAAAATAGAAGACCACTTTCAATAGAGGCTTCAGTAGAGTGTCATCTAGACAGCGAACAGCACCAATAACAAATTAAGCAGAGAATAAACAATCCTTAGTCACTCAGCAACTAGAATACTAAGGTTGCAAACATATCATCAGGAAAAGTATCGAGATCTCAGATTAAAGTCGCAGTGGATAAATGAGAACGCAGCCCCCCCACAGTGTTGCAGGAGTCAGGGTGCTGCTCTGCCTTACCAGCCATGTAGCACCCATCTGCAAATGAGGTGTCACTCAAAGCAGGTGGGACAAAACTTGGTTCTTCCCTCATTTTTTGTGCTTTAAGTCATGACAATTTCAACAGGTTATTTCACCAAGTGAGCCTCATCACTACAAAGGTTAATGAAGCAACTCAGTGTACGACAGCTACCGATTCCGTTTTTGCAGATCCAGGTTTTCTAGACTGAACAGATTGCAGAAGAGGAATTTGGAAATGCCATCACAATAGCCAAAGAACAGCATTTTAAAGTCAGTCTCAAAGCCTAGAACAGCACAGACCAATAAATATTTTCACTTTCAGCACTCTTGCTCTGTTATGGGAAGGAGATAATCAGGGCGTGCTCACTCCGGTACCCCTCCATTCTCTCTTCCCAGTCTCTGTTGTTGCCCAGTTTTTTGATCTGCAAGTGTTTTTGGCTAGGAAGGTAGTGGCTTTCTGACCAGCCTGCAGCTTAAATAGTCTTTCCAAACCCCATGACTGACCGAACCACACAAATTGCCTTTTTGCTCTAATGACCAAGAAAGGCGAAGGCTGCTCTAGAGCAAGCAAAACAGACACCATGCAGGAGCAATGGCTCAGCAAGTCATTCTAATCTGAGCTGAAGAAAATCTTCTTCCATCATCTTAGAGTGTGTAGGTAGAGGCTTTGGTGGTTACTGATGGACGGTTTCTGCCTGTACATCAGCTGGAAGGATCCTACACCCTATCAGTTGACACCATCTCCATTAAGAGATCCCAGAGGCATCACGGACTTCTCCAAATGCAGTTCTTTGTTTTCACTTGGCACTGCTTACATTTGTGTTGTGTTGAGTAAGGAAAATTTCTACATCGTGAGTGACAGGTGTGTTCTTAGATCCCATATTTGACCCCCGCTTAGCTACATTGCCTCTACCATGCAAGAGAAGTTAAACAAACTCCTACTTTTGCTTGAAGGCGTCCCCCAATGGTTGATCTCATATGGTAGACAGAAACAACAACATCTCCATGGACAGTGGCTCCCAGTGGAATTAGGACTTTCCCTTCTTGCACACGGTATTCCCTTTGAGGGGAAGAGAAGGAAATCCACAGTTAAGCTCCCTTTCACAGTGCCATTACCACCCATCAACAATGTCAACACAAAAGCTATCTTCTCCTTCAGGATAAGCAAACAGAAGGTGCATTCAGCACACATTAGGCTTAGCAGAAACAGAAACATTCCATGGGGGAAACCAACACAGCACTGAACTATCCCTATGAAGGTATCCCACCACATGACAACTTCAGACTCACTCTGGCAATTTATTTCAACACCAGGCACCAACTTTCAATTAATACACGCTCTCCTTCATTTATCGGGCAGTCTGGCAACGACTGCCACACAGGTATTAGGCACATTACAGCAAAACAAAAGCCTCCTTGTGTTAAGCTCCTAAGGATGGTCAGAGATTATTGCAACTCACTTCATTCTTTCATACTCCTGGGAAGTGGTAAGGATTCGGGTTTCTCCACTGAGGATGTCGCAGAAGGGCCGGCACCCATTGCGCTGCTTGTTGAAACAGGGGACTGGACTGAGGGTGACTGACTTGATAGTAAGTGGTTTGCAGTGAGGAATGATGGGCTTGTCTGCTATTAGATCACAAATGTATCCTATGTATCTGCAGACAGAGAAAGCCATTACTGAAACCTCCATCCTAGGAGATTAATTTTCATTCTGAACTTGAAGTCTACCTTGAAATCCAGTGAAAGCCCAATTATTTCACAGTTACAAGACTGGAGTTTACAGGTAGTTCAGCACCCTTGCAGCTGGCACAAAATCCATGCCCCTATTTCTGTTTGATTAGAAGAACTGGGGCTCCAGAGGAAGGAAGCTGGCCTTTAGCTCTGAGCTGAAGATCGTTTCTCCTCACCTTTTAGGAGAGAGGGTGCTGAGCAATGGTTTTTCTGGTTTACCAGTAGACATTTGCCTTCTATTTTACATGCACATAGCAGATTAATTACTGTGCCAGTCATGTGCTGAAGGATCATTACTGTCACATACATAACATCACATCTTTGGTTGGCTCTGACAGGCAGTTTTTTTCCTCTGCTTAATGGAACATTGTAAAAAAAGACATTTTTACAGTGCAAACTCCTGCAAGGGTGAAGCTGACATAGGGAGAGGAATTCACCCAGGCCCCATTAACCACAGCTTTGTCAGCTTTCCTGAACTAATGAGCAAATCTATGGTAATACTTGATTTTGCTTCTCCATTACTGTAGTATCAACATGAATGAAGTGGAAGTGGCCACGAGGGCCAGTTAAGACCTGTCAAAGCCAAGTAGCATGGCCAATGCATGGGACAGGTGTTAGTGTGAGGAACAGAGCTCGCTTGCGTAGTGTTTAGTCAGTATACTCTACCTCCTGTGAGATGGCCACAGTACTATTCCAGGTCTCTTTGTGTTCAGCAACTGCACGGCAGGGCCTGGATTGGAGAAGAGGTGACAGAAACAGAACATCGCACTGACCAGAACGGCTGAGGCTGCACGGCCATCCTGTAAGGGGGAGAAAAATGCCTCAGTATCAGAGACATCCTTTAAATTCCAGCAGAACACACTTCACTCTTCCTTAAATCACATAAAATAATTTCTCCAGAAAGACCAGGAATAAGAATGAGGAATTTCTAGTGCTGTGTCATTTGTTTAATACCTAGGACTTCAGTGAGCAGCACTGTCCTGGATCAAAGCTGAGATAATATCCAGTAAGCAGCCAAAGCTGTGGATGGTTTAGACTTGTTTTGAAAGCCCAGAAGTACATTTTGTCTACAAATGCTGGTGTTTCATGGCTGTTCCCAAGCTGTATTATCATTATTTCAAACAGGAGCCTGGAACAGACCACAGGCATCAGAGTACACCCATCTCACAGCTGCAGGCAGTCGTCTCATAGAAGTTTAACCTAGAAGAGTTCACAAATAAAACAAACGAAAAAAATCTAGCCCAAGGTTCTCTCACCCAAACAGCTCCACAGACTTCAACCTACAGACTGCTCCTGAACAGGTCTACATTTTCTTTAGGGTGATGATGAAGGGAAGTGTGTTTGCTGATACAAAAAGACCAGAAATACAGAAGGAGCAGTAGAGAATCAAAGTATCCCCAGTGCCCCAGGTCCCTGCTATACCCAGGAACATAGGAGGTGATGAGCCATATGGCCCCAGCTCCAGTGAGCCAAACAAAAAGAAAGCCCCCTTCCACCAGCTTTCACCAAAATCTGGGGCTGATGCCTGCCTAATTTTGGATGCACATTCACAGCACAGTGATGGGTACAAGAGTCTGCCCAGTGCTACCAGAGTGCCATGCCATCCAGCTCTCCTCCCACTGGCCAGCAGGTAACAGAAGATCCCAGAAGTCAAGCCTCATTTACAAGGAAGGAGTGGGAAACCTACTGCTTCATCATGCAGGCAGTCACCCTCAAAGTCTGAAGCACAGGTTAGAAGTTTTCCAGGCTCCTTGCAATTACTTATTTCAGGCAAGGTCTTGTCTAGACTGTGCTTTTGCCAAGAAAAGTTGGACCAGAGGATCCTTGAGGTCCTTTCCAACCTGGTATTCTATGATTCCCTCCAGCCATACTGTAGATTTGCCATACCAGAGCTGACCCAGACCCCAATTACCTGCTGAGCCTGAGCACGTGCTTGAGGTTAACAGCGATTTGCTTTTTTAAGCTTTAGTCCCTGCCAATTGCTCTGAAAAGATCGCTCAGGTTCATATAAACTAAGTGGGCTTCTATAGACTTATTAGAAAGTGTTGGGAAGGAGTCCCTGTCCTTCACAGCATTATTCAGATGCTTGAAGGACAGCAAAGGAACTTGATTCCTGAGCTAGATTTTCAAGGGCTGGAGGCATCAAGCACATCCTCAGCTCTGAATGGAATTGATATCCCGTAGCCAGTGGCTGTGCTATGCAAGGCAGGAATGCCAGACTTGTATGCAAGGTCTATGCAGTTTGGGATCAGTCATGTCACCCGTTCCTTCCAGTTTATGCTGATCAGGGCTGACAGCCTCCTGGATTTAATTTACGCTCCAGGAGCAAACCAGAACTCTCCTTTTGGACACTACTGTCAATGTTAAAGGTTTTATGAGGCAGATTACAAGTTAGTCATACAGAATCGTACCACTCTCATGCATCCTATCTACACATTGCCCAGTATTGAATAACCCACCCTTATGGGGGATGTAGCAACCACATCAGCTGTGGTGCACAAAGAGGAGCAGAAGGCAACTGGCCTTCTTCAGCCAGGCCTGACAAGTAGTGACCACAAGAGACTTTAACAATCTCAGTTTCACAGTTCAACAGAATTCCCAGCTATGTGCTTTCTCCCCAGCTTCCATCAGCAACCTTCAGTCCAGAGGCTGTCTTTTGTCCTGTGATTACTTACAATAAAGCACAAAGCCATAGCAGGCTGACAACCCTTATGATCAGTTTTCAGGTGGTGTTCAAACCTTTTTACCACTCATCTTCTCTGGTAGATCACTGCTAGAACCATTGTGACCCCTCTGGCTTTGCATTAGAATCATAGAGTAGAATCATTAGAATCATTATGGTTGGAAGGGACCTCCAGGGTCATCAAGTCCAACCTTTAACCATTCCAGCTTCCCATTCAGTGTCAGCTCTTCCAGCTGCACATGGAAGATCACGTCCCTTCCTATGGAGATCCATTTTATTACATTTCTTTTTCTTTTAGAAATTGTCACCATCCTTGCAGACAGACCCTAGACACGCAACATGCAATATGATTTATGACTCATAGGTCTAAAAGATGTGGCTATTTTCTGGTGTACTTACCATGCAGTGGATGACGCAGACATTTTTGGGGTTCTGCTGTAGCCAGTTGTGCATGTTCTTACAGACAGCATACAGGTTGTGCAGGCTGGGTGCTTGTCGTACGGGCCAGCTACACTCGGATACCTACAGGAATTGCACAGTGAAGAAAAGCCAGCTTTGTAAGAGCATTAATTAAGTCATGCTTTACAAATGCTTTCAGCCAAGAAACATGCTTCTCTTTTACAGCCTAGAGTTATGTGCTTGCAACCTACTCCATCTCTTCTCATGCATAATCCTGCTCTGTGACCTTCCTGAATTATGAGGAGACAAACAAAAAAGAATTCTCAGTTCGATAACGTAATATTGATGTATTGTCACTGACTACATGCTTTAAAATAAAATTACATTCCAAATCAGATTCTCTGGAGCTGCCTTTCCCAACACTCCAGTCTCGCAGCAGCACATTGATTTCTGCTGTCTAAAGCCTTTGTACAACTTGTCCCTAAGAACTAGGGCTCTGATTTTCAAAGGACACTGAGCATCTGTTGTTCTCACTCTGTGTGTCATAGGATTTTCAAGCCCTATTTCACAGATATTAGATTAATGAAAGGGGAACTTCTGTTAAAAAAAAGAAGTCATATATGAGCAAGTATAGTTAAGATGTGAGCCAGAAAAGTGAATGACTTCTTAGAGCTGAAAATCCACAAATCTTAAAGTATGTCTAGTTACTATTCATTGATGAGCTAGTTCTGAGTCATGACACTTATCTCAAGAACAGTCCTTGCAGCCTCAAACAGCACATCAAATAGCCTTCTACAGACATCGCTGCTTCATCTGGTTTTAATTGAAATAGCTTTTTTTTGTTGAAGAAAAAAAGGCATTTCTGGCTAGAAGAAATTTAAAGGAGAAATGTCATGAGGCTTGTCCTCGGGCAAAGAATTGGTTCCCTCTCTCAGCTGACATTTGGATCCTGCTTAATGAGAACGTGGGCAGGAAGGAGATGGTTGCCCAGATGTTCTTAAATAGCCATATGATTTCCATACCTGACTGTTTCATCTCTTGGAGGAAGGAAGTGCTCCGAGTTCCATAAAACTTGCATTTAGGGTTCTGTCTTACATACACCTGCACAACATCTTACAGCAGAAACAGGAATCCTGACTCAAAGCAGGCTGTGTTTTGTCTCAGACACCGGCTCCAAGGACATCCAGAGGGTGCAGGGACAGAGCAAGTGGGCAGCACTGCTGAACCCAGCACTCCTGCCCCACTGCCAGAGCTGCCAGCCTCCACCTCACATTTCAGAGATTTTTGTCCAATCTAATTAGATATTTGCTTAATCATTTTTTAGACTCACTGAAACCTTTTGTTTCCACAATACCCTACTTGGTGAGCAAGTGCAGGTGATGCCCTGAGAAGCAACCCAACAAGCTCAGGCTTTGTCAGGCAGTGAAGAACCATTCCCTATTTACCCTCTCCATAGCATTATCCTCATCCCCTGCCTTCTCCTGTCTCGAGAGCTGTAGTTTATCTCATTGCTCCTGCTGTATACACTTGATTTTCCTTCACCTCTACCTTTTCTGTGCCTTTTCAGGACAGACAGAAAGGGCAGAAAACACCCAAAGGTTCACCAAGTGGCAACCTCCAATGGAGGATCAGCCAGCATTGGCTTTCTGTTCCCCAGACCTGGCAGGGTGTGCACTGCTGCTCTTATGGGACCATTGTAAAATCAGAATTACAGAGCAGTCATAAAAATTTATTCAATTCTTTAACAAAGCCAGAGTACTGACGTAATAAATGACTTATAATCCGTTATTTTATAATATCAGACCTATTATTTTAGATGAAGTCTTGTCCTCTCAACCCCAAATACTTTTGCACCAGGTTTCTGGAGGCACAAGATCTGCTTGCAATTAGGTCCCTAAAACACAATTCTGACTCCAGGAATTAATATTGGCAGTGACCCTTTCTCTGATGATCTTCTGAACAGACCTCATGACAACACGCTGTCAGGCATCTGGAAAAGCCATTATCACTTATCAAGTAAATAATATACATTTTCCATCAGTCCATAATTATATATTTACTTTGCTTATAATTACACATCTTCCTGCTGCTTAGCAATTAGGAAATTAAATATGAGCTAAGCAGCATTTGTTTCAAACAAGCCACTCATGAAAGACAACCTTACAGAAAAGTAACAGGAGTTCTTCTAGGGCTTTGGAAATGAACAGCCAGTGCTTGTTGAACTCGAGCAGTAGAGCAGCAACAGTCAAGAATGTGACCCACCAGAGACTTTCAAATTTGGTTTTGTTGTTTAACGTTCTATTTGAGTTCTGTTTTCAAACTGCTCACACATCCTCGAGCAGCCATGAGCTCTCCCCTCCCACTGGAGAGGAGGAGAACAGAGCACAGCCAGATTTGAGCAGTAGGTTTCACTGTTCATAGCATTGTCCTCTCCTGACAGGACTGGACACTTGGGGCTCTGTGCCCTGCACAGCCATGTCAGGGCAGGAAAACAGCCCAGCAGGACATTAACTGTTATCCCTTCCGTGCCAGTACACAGCAAAGCAACCAACTTTGATCTTAGGGAAAAAAAATGTTTTAAAGAAGATAGGAATTAAAAAGCATTTTACTTCAAAGAACAAGCGTGTGTCTCAAAACTTCAGCTCATCTGGCACCCTCATCCAAAGCAGAAAATACTCAATGTAATTTCACCTCCATGATAGCCCATCGGTATTTTTTTCCAATATTGACTAAGTTCAGCCTCGTATTTATAATTTTTCTCATGTTCCATCTAATCTCACATATTCTCTTCTGCACGTTTCATTTTCCTGAAAAATACTTTGAGCCAGTATCTCCTAGCCTGTAACCTGAAAGCACAATATTTTATAAAAGATGGATCATTTTCCTCCCGAGCGTGTCAAGGAAATAGCTTACAAAGCACCTTGTCATGCTACGAGAGCAACACACAAAGTCATCCGTCAAGCTGTTGGGTAGGGTAGGAGATAAAGCACAGGGGATGGAGGAATTATGGCCAGATCAAGCAATATACCAACAGATGTTTAATGCTGAGCTTTCAGCAGTAGATCTGTCTTTCTCCTCCCACCACCACCAGCGATGCACCAGAACTGCCCGAGACTGCAGATTCTGAGCCCTTAATACCTTTTAATTAATCTTTTCCATTCATTTACTCATATTTGAAGTCATGGCTGGTTACTGGTTGTGGTCTCTGATACTGAAATGTGCTTCAGGTGTGAGTGAGTGATTTCTGGTGATCAGAGCAATTGCTGGAGATAGATTCAGCTATACCTCGACTTAAAATGAAATCAGGTTTATGCAGCATTCACTTCCCCTCACCAAGGGCAGGCCTGGCCACTGCTGTTGCCCTTTTTGTTGAATGCAACAAAAAATAAGACATTTTTAAAAATATCATCACTCCCTTGTGGGAGAGGGGAAGAATAGGAAGTTTTCTGAAAGATTAGATCTAATCTTGTATTTCCACAGCAGTATTTCATAGATTTCCTCCAAAAGCCATTAATGAACCAGAGCCTTGCAATGCTCTCATATGCTGTTCTGGTTTTAGAGAAGGAAACTGGGGCAGGGAGCAGAGGTGGGGTTTTGAAGTCATACACTACTAGAAAAGCCAAAGTGTCCCTTCGATCCAGTTTCCAGTCCAGTGCTTTGCCTGCTAAGGGCTCCTGCTTGATTAAAGCACAACTGAGGGATTGTTCGACATGAAAATATTCCACTTTCTTTTACTGATAATTTCTTTCAAAGCGCTTTCATTTTACTCTTTATTTCTCTGCAGCAGCTTCTATCAGCTCTGTAGGAGCCAAGAACAGCACAGGCTCAGCTTAGTGCAGTGTCACCTACACTCCCAGGCTCCCAACACAAGCATCATGCCCTGAACCTACTAGCTCCTCAATCCCCATGCTCCCAGGCATCAACTAAAACACAGAAATGACCACAGCAGCTTAGAAATACCTATAATTCCATTTTCATCTTCTTACATTCTTCCACACGGGACAGACAGAAACAGGACCTAGTGCCTCTCAAGAAGAAAGAGTCTTCTTAGAAAACACTCACCCGGTTGTGAAACTTGGCACTGCGATAATACTTGGGGGACAAGTTGAAGACTGTGTAGTGGTCAGGATGTCTGGAATCCAAAAACGTCCGTACATCTTCAATGTGGTTCCTGAACCCCAGCTCAACGCCTTCGGCCGGAAAAGACATCACTAGAAACATAAGGAGAAGCCAGGCTGAGCATGCACCACAACGTGTCTATGGACTTCTGGACCCTGGGATACTGCAAGCTTTATTTCTCTGATCAGCAGTACTTACCTATGATTCTGGAGGTAATGTAGGAAATATCCAGCTCTCCCTTGGTGTAACTAGAAGATAAAGTCGGAGATGGACATTATGCACATGTTTATGGAAGACAGCCCATTACAGGAACCAGAAGAGTATTTTCCCTACAAAGATCTGCTTTTGACACAAGGGAAGAATGATCTTAAAACTAATTCTTTTTACTTTATTGATATGCCTTAGGAAGAAGGTACAAATAGCTTCCTGCAGACCCAGCCTTCCCTTCTACACACACAATTAACTGGATGCAGAAGCTTGCAAAAAAAGGTCCCTTTTCCCTTTTGTCATTAATTTTCAGTGCCAGTTTTCAGAAGAAATTTCTAGTAGTTTGCCACGTTGCAGATCCCTCAAAGCCTCTGAGGTCTTGCCTGCATTAAGTTTCTTTAATTTATCATAGCCCCATATCGCTCAGAGGCAGGTAGAGTGCAAGGCACAAGGGACAACCCCAGCAGACGTAACCAAAGTCACCTCAGCTGATTTTTCTACTCAAAAGGTGGCTAAAGCAAAAGGAACAGTTATTCTCCTTGCACAGCAGAGGGAAGGCACATAACACGAGCCAATTTTCGGTGACAAAATCTTTTAGCAGTGGCTGAGTAGAAGGACCTCGCAGGGGTCAATGAAAGAATTGGAGACCAAGTGCTCCACTTTCACTGGAGAGCCCCTGGATGTTAATGCTCACTTGCTACAAAGCTCAGGATTTTTACTTTGGTTTTCCTGCTTCCTTGAGGACAAATACCAATTATAGGACAGAATCAAAGAAGTCACTTGAGATTTTCACCTCCTTCCTGGAAGTTGAGCTGGGCTAGTTAAGACAGCAGCTCAGACTGGCACTTTGCAGCTGGGGATTTTACCTGCATTAGGCAGCTTCAGCTGTACAGTACCTGGCAACAGACTGCATGACCTTTGAAGATGTATCTTTCAGGGTATCCTTCAGGTTATCCTTCAAATTGCTGAAGAGTCTCCCTGCTCCTCCTTTCACCATATCTAGCAAGCCTCCCCCATAGCTGGACTCCATGTCTGGTGATGAGGCACCTTCAAGTACAACAAAACCAAAGCCAACATCACTTATTTGGAACAAATCCACAGAGCCAACAAACCCACTGCTCTATCCAAACCAAATGTATTCACATAGGCTGCTGCACGTCAAGCATGGGGCAAAAGCAGTCATAAAGCCATGATTTTCCAGAGATAAGAGATGGCACATTTTTGCTGGCTGGGCTCAGAGCCCATGATTGACTCTCAGCATCGTACGTAGGTTGACTGGTTGGTATCAGCCCAGTGTGGACAACCACCATACAAGCTCCCCCACCGCTCAACCCAACCCAAAGCAAGACCAACTCTTCAGCATGCAGCTGATTCACTGATCATAACCAAGACCAAATCACCAACCACCTCCATGAGGGTAAGACAAAGGCACTAGGATATTTGGTGGCCCTTCAGTGGCACTTCCACAGCTTCCAGTTTAACTGCAGCTACATGATGGAAGGTTGTCTTATGACTATCCATTTCTATGGATGTAGGAGAAGTCAGAGGGGGTTTATGTCACTTAAGAGTCCAGTTAGATTTGCTTGAATGGAAGATGATAAAGGTTCAGGCGAGATAAGAAGAAAGTTCAGGAATTAAACTTTCCAGAGAGAATGAGAACCTTTTTGGTTATTTGTGTGTTTGCAATCTTAGTATAGGACTCGGCAAAAAAAGGCTAAAGCAGCGCAGGGCTGACCTCCTTTTCATTCAGAGCTTGAAATGGCACAAAGCTGCAAAGTCAATAGGAGACTAACACAGACCAAGAGTCATTTAAAGTGTTATTTTGATGGCCTGTGATATGGCCTTACACCTTGAGTGCTTGCATTTGGCCATTACAATACAATAACTACTCCACCGTCTTGGCCAAGAACTGATTTGTTGCAGCCTTCCTTATTATAGCAGTGTTGTATTGGTAGCATCAGTTCTTCACAGAAGAGCCGAGTATAATACATTGGATGCAGACTTGAATAAATGAACTTTTGTGTTATTGCAGAATGGAGCTGTTAGACACAAATCTAGTAAAATTATATTTTAACCACTTATTAGCTACAAATTAAGCTCTTAACTACTTAAAACTTGCTTTCTGTTTACTAGGCCTCAACTATTTTGATCTTGGTGAACTTTAACTACATTACTCTCATGACACATTTGTTACCTCATTATGTCAGATTAGACCTAGATCCTCTAGCACAGCAAATTAAGCAACGAGCAACCTATGTGAATCCATGCCACACTCTCAGGTCATCCCATAATCAACGTGGCATCCCCTAAGCATTGCCTTTCCCAGGGCACCTGGAAAGTCTGAGAACATTTGTCCTGCTGTGGAGCCATGGGAGAGCTGCTTGGTAAAATGAACATGCAGGTCATTGTTAGTTACTCCAGCATTCAGGAGCAGGGAAGATTTATCATGGTTAAGGCAGGCTGGTGGCAGTGGCAGTGCTTGTTATGTGTTTTACAAAGGGACCTTACAGCTATCACTTCTCTGGTTCTATAGCATGGCCATGAGTGGGGTTAGGTAAACACTACTGAAATATTGCTCACATAATCATCATCACCAGAAGAAATAGTCTAGAGGCATCCAGGCTATTAAGAAACATGAAAAAAATCTACTTCTCCAGGAGCTCCTACTGATTTACTCTCTATATGACCAAACCCATTTAAATGGCATTCCCTCTTTCAAACCTGGAGTGAGCTACCAATAAATGTGATATATATCTTTAAACTGGAGACTCCATTGGCAAAGTAATGCTTTTTATTCCCCTGTGCACAGAAGGTGCTTAAAGCACTCTGATGTGGTCATGATCTACACGCACGTGATCCATGTGCTACATTAGTAAAATGAGAGGCCCTCTCTTCTCCTCTGCACTCTGCCAGCTTCAGAAGAGAAGATGCCTTCAAGGCACAGGAATATTTCTTTTGCCAAACCACTTGCAAGTATCTACTTCAAGTATGATTAAATAAATAAATAAACAAACATAAAGATAAAAATCAAAGTAGCTCATTGGTTTCCAAGTATGGAATTAGCGTCTGATCTCTCTCCAAAAACTTTGCTTTTGGATTACTCTGTGTTAGAAGAGCTGAGGTGGAAGGAGGAGGTTGAAAAGGTGCTTTCAGTTCAGCAGGTCAGCTTCTAAAACAAAGGAAAGCAGAAAGGTGATAACTCGGAACAGGGGAAATGGAGGGCAAAGGGATCAGAGGACCAATGGCACTGAACAATTTTTTATGGTTCAAAATGCTGTAAGAGAGCAACAGAAAGGCTTCAAGAGTATGGAAAGCCTAGAATCTTTAGGGGGAAAAAAGAAATCTAAGAAAAAAAGAGGAGAAACAGAGAGAGGATGAGAATTTCACTACATTTCTAAAGCAGCAGCAATTAATTCCAAGTTTATGATGCACACTAAAACAGAGACAGAAAGGATGGCCAAGGAAGGAATGCAAGCTGGTGCTACTTAACCCAGAGCACAACACTAAGATTTAAGATTTAACCTGAGGCAAGTATTACTTGGCTATTGTGAAGCTATTGAAGAAGCTTCACATGCAGCAGCACCTGGTAGTAATTTGTGTAGTAATTTGCTCAGGTATCTTTTAGTCATCTTGAGCATCCTCAGTGCTGACAGTCTTTCACAGTTACTAGGAATGATACAGCCTTCACAGACTGATCCTAGAACAAAATATATACATTCAAAAGCTCCTCTGCTAGGCAGCATCTCCTACAGAGCATAAAGATGCATAAAGGAACACAAGGGGTTAATGTGTTAACACACAAACCTGACAATATATACAGAAACCTGCAAGAACAGCAGGAAAAAATTTGATTAAAAAAGGTAGCCTAGCTCTGCATTTTTTGCTGAATAAAACATTTTTGTGCTAAATCCCCCCTTGTAGCTGCAGACCTTCAGAGCTACTGCAGACCTTCCCAAAGGATGGCTGCTTTTCTTGAACATGCAAGTCCAGAAAAAGAGCAGTTGAGTTATCCCTCAAGCAGATCAGCAGAGGACTACAACCTATTCTGTGGTAGAAGGACCAAGGACACTCGCTGAGTCTGAAGGGATGATCCCATCACTGCTCCCTCTCAGAGCCCAGCAGGAAGGAGGTTTAGGTTTCAGCATGCAGATAGGGTGATCACCACTAGCTTGGTCAGGATATTGAGTTAGCAGAGTAATGGCATTTCCCTGCTCAGAAAGATCTTCCTACCAAGAGTCGGGTGGTAAATTCAGGAGAGAAATAGTTCTCTCCCTTAACACAAAGGCAAAAGGCACATTTTGTATTAAAATGAAGTGCCCAGGGCACATGACACCCCCTACTTCCCACCAGGAGGTGCATCCCTTGTGCACATTTGCTTACGCTGCAGCCAAAGCCAAAATTAACACTCGTAGACCCCGCACAAGCTCCAAAAGCATCTTCTGCTTGCAAGTCATCTGTGTAGAAATAGCTTGCTGCAGGTGAGAAACCCTGGAGCCAGCCACGTGGCTCTGATCCCAACTTTTGGCACATTATCACATAGCAGCTCAGGTAACATTGACCATGGCTTGGAGCTGCTGCCTAGAAGTCTCATTATGGAGAATTAGACTATGTATATGAGTTGCAGCTTGTTCCTGACACGACAGGAACTCTTGATTAACCCAGTTATTGGAGATTCCCCGAAAGGTTTAGTGCACTTCAGGGACGTGCTTCTGACCTGTATTTGTAGCCTGGGTTTCAGAGGGATGGCTTGCTCACTGCAGCCTTCTCATTTCCCAATAAAGGAACTTGTAACGTAGCAGTTTCACTGCATGCGTGTGCTGCAAAGCATGCCTGAGATGCATGGGATGGCTCTTCTCAAATAGCTCTGTTAGATGATGGCAATGATGATCTCCTTCACTGAAGTGCTTCAAGTCAACAGGGCAGCATGAAAAAGAGACAGCTTCATCCATTTGGTTGACAAGGCAAAGTTGTATTTGTTCTGGCTGGGGGAACTTGGTCTGAGACTATTCTGGGTTCAGAATAAACCTCCAGCAGTCACCAGATAAGGTGACAACCTGCTGCATCTCCTTACAAAACTATGCCCTACAGTAGTGCTCCTATCACAGTCCTTTCTCATCTGCAGCCAAAGGGGGGGATTCCTCTGAGCTGATTACAACTGAAGGAGCCTCTGCTGACAGCACCACCCTTGTGCTGTACGGGTAGAAGCTGAAGAGCATGGAAATCTGAATTAAAGCACTTGAGCTCTCTCCTAGCTTTCTAGCTAATTTTACAGAGTATCAGGAAAAGAGTCTCCAGCATAGGAGAACTTCTCCCAGGGCAGAGAGACTGCTGAGACCACAAAGTCTCTATAACATATCCCACTGTGGCGAGTGCACAGCTTCGGAGAAGAATGCTGTGATCATCAGGGAAGCTCAGAAGGATGCTCTCGTGTACAGGAATGGCCAAGCATGGCTCCTCTGCCTGTTGTCCCACCACGACCTGCTCACCAAACGCACAAGTGTTACACCAAAGAGACACAAAGTGCTTTAGTGGGACAGCTTTGGGGTGCTGGGAGCTTCAGGAGAGACTAAAACTCATTGACACTGTCATCTGTCTTCCCTTAGTAGAGCAAAACCATCAAAGTGTATATGTCAGCCAAACTAGGAAACTCATCTTCTGCACATGGCCAGAGAAAGAAACCACGCCGTATCCAGAAGAGAAACACCTCCCTCCTCCCATACCCCCACAAAGGACCGCTCACCTCAGTGCCTCTTGCCACAGTGCCATGGCTTCATCTCAAAATCAAAGACACTTAAACCAGCCCAGCTTTAAAGGCTGGGGTTTGGTGCCAGAAATAGGTGAATGAAGTGGATGTGACCCTGCGTGATGGGGATATTCTGGCATCAGCCACCATCACCTGCGGCTGGAGGTTTCACAGGGAACCACAGAGGGGCCAGCAGCAGAGGGTACTACACCACCACCAGCTGATGGAGATGCTCATGGGTTCCAGTAGCAGAGGGTACCACACTACCACCAGCTGATGGAGATGCTCATGGGTTCCAGTAGCAGAGGGTACCACAATACCACCAGCTGATGGAGATGCTCACAGTTTGGAACAAGCAAGAAATGCCCAATTTGGAAGCCTTCCCTGCAGGATCTGCACATTATGGTCCTCATCTGCCTGGGGGGGTCCCTGAGCACCACCCCCCCAGGCAACCCACAAACCCTACAAACCACAGGGCATGAATTCCAGCTCTCCAGAGAATTAAGGGGGAAATGAGCTGACATTTAAAAGGCATTTAAGACTGTGTCGGTTGGGATATTTATGCTGATGAAGCAATACTTAGCTCGAGAGCAGGGAGGTGAAAGCAAGACGTCTAGAAATTGAAGATCGGGTAGTGGAGTACTGTGTTTCATAGGTTACTTAGAGAGAGTAAACAGACCCTTTTTGCCTCGAAAGGGCAGACAAAAAGCAGACAAGAAACCCTAGGAAAGGAAGCAGGTTTGCCTCTGTCTGCCCAGACTGCATGCAATGGTATCTTCAATGTCAAACTATTTTTTGATTTATTTTTTTTTCCCCACTTAGAGAGCTACTGCCTGGGCTCAATTTGGAAATGGAGCAAGCAATGGGCTAAACCTTCCCTGTTCCTTACCATGGTTCTTCTCTAGAAGAGCATTAAAGCCTCCACCTCCCACCCTACCCAGAAAGGTTATTTTGGAAGTATTCAATGCTCCTCTCTATTCTCTTTCTACGGCACCGCCAGAGCCTGGCGCTATGATGAGAAAAAACTTGTTAGCTGCTGTCTAAATGTCCCAAATTCCACATTTCTGGAGGATTTTAGCTGCTCACCACAGCCTTCCCCCTCCCCACAAAGTATTTTGAGGGGAGAAGGGTTGTTTGCTCATTTTTCCCACCCACCCCCCCCAGATTATTACCAGGGCACAGCATAAAAGGGGAGCGAGGGACGTGGTGGAGGCTGCCCTGTGCCTTGGCAGAAAGGGCCCTTTTAAAGCTCCCCGAACTGAAAGAAGTTGAGCTGCTGTTGTTGTGGCTTCAGCAACAAAGCCCCAATTGTTTTTAAGGAACACTCAGCAAAAAAAAATGGTATTATTTGTGCTTCTGCCTCTCCCCTCCAGCCCCGCCAGCTGGGGAGGAGCAGCCACAGCTCACGTTCCTCCCCATAGCTCACGTTCCTCCCCACAGCTCTCCCAGCCAAGCCTCTGTAAGGTGGGACACAATCTCACACCAGCACTAAGGGGTATAAAGCCAGGCTGCCATGAACCCATCAGCATATTCACAGGCTTCAGCTCATGGTTGCATGAGAGCTCAGGCATCTTGTGAAGGGGAGGAGGAACGGCCCTGGTGCAGCCATCCCTGCCACAACATTGAGAGCACATCCTCCTGTAGGTACACCACGTATGGAGGGGGATTTGTGTGCAAAAAATGGACAGGGAGCCAAACAGAGCCACGTTCCCACACCTCAGGGTACCCTTAGCATCCCCACACCTCTGCCATTCCCCATGCTGAGTCCATCTCCCATGCTCAGCACTTTGTCTTCCAGGGGCTCACAAATCAATTTGCAGACATTACTGGAAGAGTGGAAACTCCTGTTTCAAGGGGGAGGGTGACAGGTCTTTAAGTGAAAGTCTCCTTTGCACCCAGTGATAATCGATAGCGTTCAGATCTGAGAGCTTCTACACTCTAAGAGCACAATCTCAGCACCCTGAAGCCCAAACCTCCCCGACTGCTCCTCCCAGCACACAGCTCTCTCCTGGACAGCTGAGCTTTATCACATTTAAGCAAAGGCTCTATAACATCTACGCTATCATAGGCACTTACATCCTCTCCTTGATCAGGCACAGCCCAAGTGCCATAACCACATCAACTTCTTAGTAGGCGCCGAGTGGTGGTTTGCAGAGGCTGGGGAGAAATCGGCAGCAACGGAGGCTGCTAAAGCAGTGATAACGGGGTATTTGCAGGAAAGGAGAGGGCTTCTACCTGCAGAAGTTACTTGAGAAGTCCCTCAGATGCATACAGACTAATTTTTCCCTTTTTTTTTCCACTACCAGTCTCATCCGTCCCCTCCTCCTCTGCTGTCCCAGATTCCTGGTGGAATCAGATTCCCTACAAGGCTGAGCACAGATATCTAAACCATTATTCTGCAAGAACAGACAACAAAACATGTGCGGGGTAGAACTGCAGGACGACAGCAGCAAACAGGCTCCTATGATTTGATAACACCACCACTGAGCCCCCAAATCCAGGCTTCGCTCAGCCCGATGCTTTGGAACATGCAGTGGAGGAGTGCAGGCAGGAGGCTGCTTCAGCAAGCCTAATCCCCAAGGAAAGAGGTTAAAGCCCATGGAAATGACTTCAGCGTGGCCAGAGGGAAGTTTAGGATCAGGCTATGATGATGTTTGGACTCTGAGGGCACGGGGAGGCAGGAGATACGCAACAAGCCAGGGAGCCTGATGCAAGATAAGGCTCATCAGATCCCAAATCACATGGGATTATGAACCAGCATCATCCCTCCCCCCAAACCCGTGCAGTTGTTCTGCAATAAGAGTATTAATGACCAGGCTGCTCAGGACCACCCAGTGCCTGCTGAGCAGGAGGGGAAAGCTTGGATTCACCATGGGCTGATCCCCCCAGAGGAAACACAGCACCAGGAACCCCCCAGAGCACAGCCAGTTCCCAAACAGGGAGGGGGAAGCAGGGATATTTCTTCCCTGAGCTGGCAAGGAGCATAAAGCAGAGAGGCAGCAATACAAACTGCAGCTGTACAAGCATGAGGGGAGGCTGGGAGAGGATGGGCTACAGGAGGTGAGCACAGAAAGGGTTTCCAGCTTTCAGGAGGCAAGGACAGGCAGCACAGGCTGCCGAAGCCATGGCTCCCAGTCAGCGTCTGCCCCTTCCATCGTAAGGACCAGTTCAGCACACAGAGGGTTCAGCACAGACCCATCTTGTGGTGCAGCCATCCCGAGCATGAAGACATCTGCAATGATTTATTCAAGCGAGGGAGTAGTTGGGGTTTCTTGTTTGTTTCTTTGTGGTTATTTTACTGCAACTTTCCAGCAATTAGCTGGCACTGCACAGATCCAGACTTCTGCCTGGGATAGGAACTGCCTCAAGACCCAGAGCTGCATTACTACCTGCCCAAGGACTTCTCAGCACCTAAGTGAAGGGTCACCCCATGTTCTTCTGCCCTCTCACTCCCAAAGCTAGGAGCATCCTTTTCAGATGAAGCAGGCTGGGAAAATAAAGCCATTGCAAGCTTACAAGTTGCTCAGATACTACAGACACTGGGAGGAAGGAGAGGAGATGGGAGGAACCAAGAAGCTCCTAAAGGAGCTGCTGTGAATAGGCGTAGGTTTGGGTTCCCACCTGAAGGAATCCTGGCACAGGGAGTTTTCCTGTGTTTCTGCTGCTGTTGGGCAATGCACAGCCAGGCAGGCAGCATCGCCTCCCTCCTCCAGCACTGCTCCTGCTGCAGGAAAAGCTGTATTCCCCCTCCTAAAAGAAGGGACAATCCCTTTCTTTGTGGGGGCTGAGACTCCTTTTTGTGCCTTTGTATGATAAAATGCTAGAACCAATACTGTACGAGCCCAAGGCTTTTTACCTGAAGGTTTGTGAGAGACTGCCTAGATGTAAACCTTGTGGAAATTTGAAGAATTGAGATATTTCAGCTTTTGCTTGAGAAATGGTAACAAGAGAATGCTGCTTGCACCATCAACTAAGCAATACAGAGGATTTTCACAAAAAGAGGGGTTTGCTTCCTTTTTTGAGTGATGATGGGGGGGGGGAGGGAAATCACCCCCCAGTACTGTGCCAAATTTGTTTCATTTGTTATATGTTTTCCCTTACAGAGCTTGTACCACGGTGAACAAAACACACGAGGCTGGAGTACGGAACCACTAGCACAAAGCATGAAATTGCTCTGTAAAGTTGATTGACATTCTCTCTGCTTCTCCTCCCTGTCAAAACAACAAAAAAAAAAGAAAAGCACTGCTGCCAACACCAAACCATTCAAGTGTCCAAAAAACACCAACTGAACAAAAGAGTCATTAAACCAAACCTCCCTGTTTGAAAATGCAGCTAGGAGAGAATACAAGCCAACATTGTCAGCGATGGTCTTTGTCCCCATGCCAGTGACATGGAGACGTCTCTTCTGACTCAGTGAGAAGGAATCACCAGAGGACAAGAGATCATGTTTGCGAGTGTGAAACAGTTGAAGAAATCTCAGCTTCAACACTTGCAATTTATTTAAAACGCTTTTCATTTGCAGTTACTCTGCCTGAGGAAGCACATAGCACAAGCAAGCCTATCCCCTGAGTGTTTCAAAGCTATTGTGCAGATTAACTAGTTTATAAACACCACAGATGAGCACAGAAAGAGGTTTTTTCCTTTCCTAACGTGTATCCTTGCTGCTACTTTTATATCCTATTTTCTAGAACCTCTTCTTTCAATGTGCAGCCAGCTGCTAAGAAAGCATTGTTGAGTGCCACAGCAAAAACCTAAATAAATTGCTTCTTCACTGCCTGCTTCTCATTTTGTGAGCAATTTCAGCAAATTCAAGAGCCAAAAGGAGCACTACATGAATGCTCTTCCTGGAATTTGTGTTTTGGACTCACACTGGTTTGTGTCCTGCCAGCTTCAGCTCAAGCCTCCCCTTATCTCCCTCTGCCTCCATCCTCAAGCTTCCAACCCCAGCGCAGCAGCTCCTGGAGGAACTGGCAGGCAGCAGGAATGTATAGGTCCTGTTAGAGTTATGCACTATGATCATGTTACCATATGGCATCCATACCATAGGAGTTGTTGAAAACATGACACCAGGAGCTGAACAGGCAGCAGTAAAGGGCATGTGCTAACGTTGCACAGAGCTTTAATGCCCACCTGAGGCATTGCAGAATTTAAGCACAACACTGCATCAACAAAACACACTGTGAGATTTAAACCTGAGATTTAAACCACACGCTGAACACTATTTCATTCTGAATTATTTAAGTCTGGCAAAGTTTAAAAGCAACTGAAGAGAAGGTCATCACACAAGCATCATCAGATACCAGCAGTAACTGCCACGGCCACCCTACCTGAAATGAAGCTTCTGCTATTGGTTCCCTTGAGCTAAGCCCAAGCCTAACAGGGAGGCACTCACCATCACTGTGGGCAGGAGTTTCCATTCCTGCTGCCTGTGAGCACACAGCTACCCCAGGCCATCCTTTGAGCAACTTAAATTGTCACTACTTCAGTGAAACAGCTCATGCCAGCGCTCCTCCGTGCGGCACGGGTGGTGGTGGCAGAAGAATCCTTACCCATCTGAACCAAGAAGCCTTCCCCAGTCCCAAAGACTTTTGTAAATCTTATTTTCCCAGGCTCAGCCATGGTCCAGAGGCTCCGTGCCTGTGCTCACACCAGCACAGAGGCACAGTAGGGTCAGAGAACCCTTCAGGAACCCCCCTGGACCATCTCCCTTTCCAGCCATGGTCAGATCCTGCCTTCCAACAGCAGCCCCCTCCCACACTCACGCTGCTCTAGGTTCCTGCCTTTGTTTTTTCTATTTTCTTTTGACACTAAGCAATATACCAGTTAAAAAAAAAAAATTAAGCCAATAATCATAAGCACTCAGGAGTTACAGTAAAGCTGCAACCACTGATTATTTTCAGAAGCTGTTTATGAGATTGCAAGCCCACATTAAGAGATGATACCTTAAGAGATGATACCTTAAGATCCGATACCTTGAATTAGTTAAAAAAATTAATAGAAAAACCCAACAGGGGCCCACTTTCTCAGCTCATGTGAGCTAATGTCATTGCAGCAATAGCAAATACAGCTAAACCAACAGCAATTTGCCCCAGAATTGCCAGCAATTTGCTTTCAGCACAAATCCTCACCCGTCTGCCTTCTGTAACTGCTGGATGTTAATCCACACACACATCTTCTGGAGAGCAAAGACCATTCTCCTATGCCCAGAGGGCACTTCCCTGGTGCAGATGAAACTCAATGCATAGAGAAGAGGAAGGGTTGGCTGTTTAACTTCATTGGAGATGCTGTTTAACTGCACCCAGAGATGTTTGCAGGCAATAACCTGCCCAGACACACAAGCCAAGGTGATGCCCCATGTCCCACACTGACAAGGAGTTACACCCTGGGACTGTTTCACTCCTCAAATGCAAACAGCCATTTTGATCACTCCGGCAGCAGCTGCTCTGCCACACGTGAAACCATTATTTAAAACCAGGAAAAGAAAAAAAAAATGAACTGTAAGGGAGAGCAGGCGTGCAGGAAGTGCATAACAAGCTCTGATTCAGCCAGGGCACCTCAATATGCTCTACCACTGCCCGTCCTGGGAATTCAGACTTTGGCATCATTTGTGGGAGGACTCACAAGAATTTATAATATGAATATATTCTCTATTTAAAAAAAAAACCACCGAAGGTGGGTGGTGGCTTTTTCCCCTGTTCCTATTAAGCCAAAACCCCAGCCACCTTTTTTACCTGTCTTTCTCTCACACTACCCTGTAATTCCCACCCTCCCCATAATTATCCATCTTCACCCTGCATTAAAGATAAATCACATCCTACAATTCACCAGCAGCTTCAATTACCAAATCATGAGAAACCACCAGCACACCTGAGGGGTGGATATGGCTCTTTAAGCTTTTAGAATTTCATGCTCAGCAAAGAAAAATGTCTTTGCAAGGAGCTGATGGAAAATTGGCATTTATCAGCATGAAGTGTTCAAGTGAACAAGGCAGGTACGGGTATGGACTTTGGGGTTAGAACAGAGCATCCACTCAATACAGCTTGCTTAAATTTTATGTGCAGATTTAGAAACACCCACCAAAAAGCCCTCATTAAACAGATAGGGTGTTCAAAAAATAAATCCTATAAACTCAATACAAGTGCCTGAGGTTTGTGACTGTGTCATTTACAGTGCCTGTTAAATTTAGGCAGCGAGAGTCCCAAAATGAACTAAGGGAAGCAAACTCTAGTTAACAGAGATCCATCAGCTTCCAAATCCCAGAGGCAGCCCTTGTGTTTAAAGGGAGAACATCCCAGAACCTGATAGAGGACATGAATACAATTAATGCTCTGGGATGTCGTTAGCAGCTGAATTGTTGAAATGGCTGAACATTGCACTAAACCTGAAAAACCAAGGTATTCTCCAGCTATCCATGGGCACTTTTGTTTGTTTTTTCCTCACTCGGCAGGGAGCAGAGTGGCTTGAAAAAAACAGAGCAGAGCAATTGCAACAGCAACAGTGGAATAACAGAGTGAGCTGACGCCAGACAAAAGCTGTGGTTTGACACGAGCCGCCACACGCGCCCACACCCGGCTGGAGGCGAGTGCCACCTTCCACAGCACTGATGCCCTTCCTTCTTCAAGTTCTAGGAAACTCATTCAGATCATTGCTTCAACGATAGGTATTAAACTGACTGCAAGATCTAACCATCTCAGCACATGCCAGTGTGAGAATCCAAATAGCTGTAACGCGGCAGCCTACTGTGAGTAAGGATCCACCAACACATACTATGACTACAAGCAACCAGAGCAGAGATATCATAGCAGCAAATTCAAACACATTTCTAAAGTCCAGGAGTCAAAAAAAAAAAGTTAAAAAGCAAAGCTAGGCCCCAGAAGAATTCTTGAAAGCAAATTCAAATGGCAAGGGGAAAACATGACTCATTACAGCAGAGAAAATGGGGAAAAAAAAAATCAAGATAAGGCTCTCTCCACCCTGGTCCTCACATGGGTCATTAGGGGTTCTTCTCCCCACCCAAGTCCAGACACAGGTCACCAGGAGATTCCTCCCTCAAGAAGAGGTTACCACATTAAAACAAAGGTGATGTATTTTAAATGTTTGCTGTCTCGGGCTCAGCCCTTTCTTTCATGGAACAGTACATCTATCGCTGCAAGATCCCCTCGCTACGATGGGCAGACATCAGATTTGGTCCCTCACAATTAAACAGGGTATTTCTCTGTACAAGTTGGAGCTTCAGAAGATCCCTGCAAAGGCTGTAGGCCATTGTTGCAGTGGGCATATCTAACCACCCTAATCAGAGCCAGTTTGTTTTGAGAGATGACTTCAAAGCCATCAGATGTGTACTCTTGATTCCTGGTCATCCAGGCAAATTAGAACCTGCAATTTAGAGGTGAAGAGCTCTGTATCCCATAGCCAGTCATAAAGACCATTTGGTCCCCTACTCCTGATTAAAAAAAAATAATGGTGCACAGAGCACGTAATTTATCAGAATTAATCCAACTCAGTTTGATGAGTGATGTTTAGAGGAGACAGAGAGAAAAAAAAAAGGAAAGATGATTCCGTGAAATAAGTCAGTTGGGGAAAGATCCCAAAACACTCCATCTGTTTTAGCTTCAGAATAACCTTTTACTCCTCAGGGCTGAAAACAGAAGTTGATCATGAGGACCCCCTGTGCTGGGCACTGGTGAGGCTGCACCCTGAACCCTGGGGCCAGTTCTAGGCCCCTCACGCCAAGAAGGACATTGAGGGGCTGGGGGTGTCCAGGGAAGGGAACGGAGCTGGGAAAGGGTCTGGAGCACAGGACTGATGGGGAGCAGCTGAGGGAGCTGGGGGTGCTCAGCCTGGAGAAAAGGAAGCTGAGGGGAGACCTTCTGCTCTCTGTAACTCCCTGAGAGGAGGTTGGGGTGAGGGAGGGGTTGGTCTCTGCTCCCAAGGAACAAGAAATGGGACAAGAGGGAATGGCCTCATGTTGTCCTGGGGAGATTTAGATTGTATATGATTAGGAAGAAGTTCTTTACTGGGAGGGTGCTCAGGCACTGGAATGGGCTGCCCAGGGAGGTGGTGGAGTCACCGTCCATGGGGGTGTTCAAAAAACGGGTTGATGAGGCACTTGAGGCCATGGTCTGATGGTCTGATGGTCAGGAATATGATGGGATAAAGGTTGGACTTGATGACCCTGGAGATCCCTTCCAACCATAATGATTCTATGAGGAACAATTCATTTACTGAGGGCTGCCCAGGGCAGGGGTGGAGTCCCCATGGCTGGAGGGACCTCAAAGCCGTGTAGATGTGGTGCTGAGGGCCATGGGTCAGCGGTGGCTGGGTTGGACTGGATGATCTTAAAAGGTC
>VZRW01005110.1:103361-115208 GCA_013398125.1 Aegotheles bennettii
TGCCGCCTCCTCCCGCCTCTCCGGGGCCCGGAAGCAATCGCGGAAGCCGCCGAGCTGGTTGGATTTCAGGCCCCCGGTAGGAGCATCTTCCAATTAATTAGGTGATAAGGTGCTGGGAAGGCTGCAGCGACCGTGTTCCCTCCCCCCGGCAGCTGCTGCGAGCCATTAGTTAGCAAAAAGTGTCGGATCGACACCATTTCCTCCTCCGGGGCTATTATTCCTGCATTCTGGCAAATGCATCCCTCTCCCAAGAGAGATCCTTCAGCTTGAAGGGTTGTACGCGAAGAGGTTCTGGAAATAGCGATCGGCCTTCAGATCGTGCCAGTGAAAGGTGCGTTCCTTGGGAACAGGCCAAGGTCACCAAGCAATGGGCTGACACAGCCAATCCTGCAGTCTGAAGGAGGGGGAATGGCACAGCAGTTCTGCACTGAGCCTCCAAAAACCTCAAGAGCATCTCTGGTTCAGTGTAACACCCCGCTTGACTGTGGGCAAGGAACCAGAAGGGTCCCTGTCCACAGCGTTGTGTCCCAGCAGGCACTGTGGGATACATCCAGCATCCCAAGTCCCAACTGCTACCTTAAAACTGGTGGTACCCAACTGAAGAAGTGCTACCACTAATTGCTAAGGTCTCACCAATCCATTTTTAGCTGTTCACGTGTAAACAGACTTCAGACCAACACAAAGCATGTCGTTGGACAACTGATGAGCCATACCTCGCTTGACGTGTTTTGCAGCCATGGCTAGCAAATCACAACTTCATTTTACACAGAGCAGAGGAACTGAGAGATGTTCCAAAGGAAAATGTTTTTCCTTAAATTAAAAATAACTTAGAAGAGAAATTAAAGGCAAAAAGAAGCCATGGCATCCAGAAACAAGTATGCCTTCAGTCTTTTACAGAAAGGACACAAAGTACTCTGCTTAGAAAAATACCGTGGGTTTGCTTCTAAAGCAATGACATCAATAAGCACTTCTGTAGCAATAACCAGAAGTTGAAATATTACTGACACTTGGCTGAAACTTTCCTGCCTAACACCCCAGGGCAGTGGGCATCTGGCACAGCCATACCTTGTTGTGTGCTATTATTTACATAACTCTGGCAATTTTATTTTACAATGCAGACAAGGGACATCTGTGACCCAGAATCTTCTCAGAAAAATCCAGGCTGATTTACAAGCAGCAAACTAAAATGAACTAACCTGACGTAAATGGTTGGCAGCGGTGACAGCCTGAACACAAGGTTAGAGTTGTGTATTTTGTGTATTTTCTACCCCCTCATTACAGGTCTCTGAATACACCGGTCTGTACGGAGCAATGCACAGATTGTGGTGCTCGCCTGAATGGGTCCCACTCCCTCTTGGCACCCATATACAGCAATTTAATAATGAAAAAACACAAGTACAGGTATTTTTAATAGGGATCATGTCTGTTAGTCTCTCCTAGTCAACCCAGGATACAACAATTCCTGTGCTCGAGGATAAAAATGGGAAATTTGGGGGATTCAAAGTGGATTTTAATTTATTTGCTTGCTCAGCTAACAGCCCAAACACAAAAAACAGGCTCCTGAGTGAAGGGGACACATTAAGGCTATGAAACATTTCCATGAGTACTCAAGCACACTCAAACTGGAGGCAACTGCAGCCTGTGAGAGGGAACGAGCTGGGGAACCTGGCATGACTCAACCTATCCCCTGTCTTAAGCTGCCACCTGTGGTCTCTAACCTGCTCTGCTGCCTTTATCCACCAGCTCGGGAAGCTCAGCTTGGACAAAACTTCATACCCTAAATCCAGATTGAGCAGCATTAGGCAGCAAAAGGAAAGCCCTGCTGAAATGTTCTCATGGAGAAAGCGTACAAGCAAGAGGAGAGGGTCACTCCAGAAGGAATTCTAGCTTGTGCTTCTTCAAGTACTAGAGCAGGTCCAGAATTTATTCTTCCCCAGCCACCATCTGATTGCTGCTGCCCATAGGAGCCTCACAGCATGTTTTTGACTCAACATTTCACAGAATCCTTTAGGTTGGAAACGACCTTTAAGATCCTTGAGTCCAGCCGTTAACCCAGCACTGCCAAGGCCACCACTGCCCCATGGCCCTCAGCATGACATCTACACAGCTTTGAGATCCCTCCAGGGATGGGGACCCCACCCCTGCCCTGGGCAGCCTGGGCCAGGCCCTGACAGCCCTTTGGGGAAGGGATTGTTCCTCACATCCACCCTGGACCTCCCCATGGCAACTTGAAGCCATTTTCTCTTGTCCCATTGCTAGTTCCTTGGGAAAAGAGACCGACCCCCCTCGCTACAACCTCCTCTCAGGGAGTTGTAGAGTTCCTACCCAGAGTTGATGCCGCTGTTGTGTCTGCAATAGACACAGCACAGACACACTTAGAAAAATTGCTTCTCCTTGTTGAATCCCTTATTAATTAATTTCTTTCCACATTTGCCCCAGAGTTTGGGGTATCATAGCTTGCTTTCACTCCAGAGAGCCCAAAAGGGGAATCACCACCCCAGCCTGAAGCTCCAGCCTGAACAAAAAAGAGGGTTCTCTGCAAAGCACCAGTACAGACAGGGAGTGGGAATGGTGCAGCTACTCTAGAGGATCTTGGGGGATAATCTGCACTTATCCATGCATTTTCCAGCCCTATAGGAAGTTCAGCTGAAGAGAAGGTACAAAGTAATATTTCTCTTTCCCCTGGGCTAATGAAGGGCCACACGATTTCTCTCTTCTGGAGGCCTACAGCATAAAGAATGCTATATACACCAAAAAACCCTAATCAAATAACATGTTAAATTTCACATGATTTTTAAAAAGCCAGATACAAGAAGGAAGATCTAGAGAAACAGCTACTTAGAAAAAGTCCTTAGCATCCCTGAAGATTTATCGAGCAGTGGATAATGATACTACAGAATATTTCAGATGTTTGCATTCTGTTTGAACAGTAAGGCTGGCAGGTGCCCTTAAGGCTGTGGGAGATGTTAATGACATCCTGAGGATCGTATGCTGCTTAAGACTCGAGATGCAAACTCTCTCCTCATTACTGACCTTGGAAAAGTCAATTGATTTGCCAGCCTCTAACTCTGCTTTTCTCCGTCTGGGTTGCAGCCTCCCCTGGGTAAAGTCTCTTTCCACAGGTGTAATCAAGCACCAACCACACTGAGGGGCAATTCCATTTTTTCCACCTCTCCTCCAACTTGATGAGCAGTTAAGGGGCAATATTATACTATTAATTCTTCACTAATACATCCAAACTGCAGAGTGCTTCAATATCTGAAGCAATGCCTTTAAAACTCAATCATCGAAACGTTTTCTCCAAAGTTACTCCATTGTGAACAACAAACTCTCACTGCCCAAAGTGTTTCTGCAAGAAGTCCCAGCCCAGGTGTACAGACACAGGTAAGAACATGGGAAGCACCAGCTATGCTGTATGATATGGACCTATGCTATCAACCCCTGGAAAAGATGCAGGGGTTGTTGAGAAGAATCAGACTTGCTCGATCAGCTTTTATATTTCTGCTGTCATACAAGGCAGCTCCTTCTCTCTGCAGCCCAAGCTATCATAATTTATCTCCTCTTGCTGTCTCATTCCTTGCAGTGGGACACTGGGCATTCAAAATATACTCAAGAATTAACATTTTTTCCTTTCCCACTTCAAAGCACTGATTTCCTAAGCAAATCACCTTAATTCACCGACTCCTGAATTTAGGCTCCCTCCAACATTCCTAGAGCAAGTACTCCATAAAATGGGCTTTCAAAGGAAAAAACAAACACCAGCACAAGTTCTTTAGTTCTGCTTACCTTCCTTCAGACCTCACAAGGAGCACTTGTGGCATTCAGCCATGGTTGTTCTGGACCCACCCAGTCACATACTGCCACCTTACCCAGGATTTGAGCTGGGCTGTGAACCACCCTGCCAGCAGAAAGGGGCTTAAGCACCTGTAGAAATTGAAGCAGTTTGGAAAGACTTTTGATAGTCTGAAAACATGAGAGCTACCACCACCTTTTTGTGTTTGCTTGGTGTCCAGAGCTACAGCCCAGGCTTTGCTGTGCAGGTTAGGTAGCAGGGTGCTGCTGGGGAGCCTGACACTTCATCTGGTCATTAGAAATCTGGTGTAGCACAGGCATCTTTCCTGCCCTAATCATTAATTGGCTGTAAAACTGACAGCACTGACAACTGTGTCTATCTCAGCATGGAGGTGGAGTCACCATCCCTGGGGGTGTTCAAAAAACAGGTTGATGAGGCACTTGAAGCCATGGTCTAATGGTCTAATGGTTAGCAATATAATGGGATAAAGGTTGGACTTGATGACCCTGGAGGTCCCTTCCAACCAGAATGATTCTATGATCACAAGTCCCCCCAGAAGCCCCACATCATGCTAAAAACACAGAGCAAACCTAAACCTGAGCCCTTCCCCAGCCACCACACTAAACCATGGAGCCCCAGCCCTACCCCTATTCCTGGGAGAAGGCTCTGCCTGGCTGCCCACCTCCTCAGGGAGCACTGGCACCAGCATCTCCACCCCAGGATGCTCAAGGTCTCTGCAGCTGCCACCACTTTAAATAAGAGCCTCTTGTTTGACTCTGGTTAAGTGAATCTGATTGGATTGATCACAGCCAGCAAGCTCCTGGGCTGAGCTGGGACCACCCCAGTTTCCACCAGTGAGCAGCACAGATGAACTGGAAGAAGCAATGCCACTGTTTTGTGGGCCAAGACTGCCACAGATGAAGAGTATCTGAATTTTTCTGTTTTAGTTTTGGCCTGGTGTGTTCAAACATAACCGAAGATCTTAAAGCTTAAGCCATGTGGCGTCATTCAAACAAGCTTTGAGAAAGTGTCACCCCTTGATTGCATCTGCTGCTCTCGAATCCACTCACCTGTCCTTTTCACCTCAGAGTTTTGCCTTTCCCTCCCGATGGAGACTCAGTGCAGTGAGGAGCAAAGCAAAGCTATGGTGGGAGCCCAAATGATTCCACCTCAGAAGAGGGTCATAGGTTTCTCAGTGGTTTTTCTTTTAAAAAAGGCACCAATTCAGAAATCACAACTAACTAAGCTCCTCAGGAGGCCATGTGACACCACACTTCCTGCTCTGCTTCTTGTCCTAAGGAAACCAGAACCAGTACACCTCCTCCTGCCTCCCCATCAAAACAGCAGCTGTCAAATCAGGCTCAACCTTTACCAGTGGCAACCAATAAACTTTTACTTACACAGCCAAAGGATTTATCTTACAACTCATGGATGGACACTGAAGAACATACTCAAAATCATTTGTCAAACAGCCATAATTTCATTCCAGAGGTGTTCGTGGTCCTTACCCAAGCATCAGTAGAAGGAAACCCGTGTTGGCAGAGAACGCATTGCAACCACTCCCACAAAATCGTTCTTTCTGGTCGTAGTACTAAAACCTGAGTATAATTATCCTGAGAGCATCTGAGGAACTTGAGCAGGACAGATTCTACCACAAACCTCTGCAAGGTTGTGCTTGCCTTGCTTCCCTGCCAAATAATTGGGGCACACTGGTGAGCCTGCACAGCTGCTTGGCATTATTTTGTTTTCCAGTGCCTTAGGATGTGACTAGTGTTTGACTTTCTTGCTATCTTCTTTCCCATCCTTTCATCTCCACGATAGCACACTGCTGTGGCTGCATATTTTGTATTTCTTGCCTTTTAGTCCTGTTAAAGTGCTGTCAGGGATGATGCACAGCTTACTACTCAGTTCAGCCCAAGACTTTGCGGAGTATTCAAGGATTTGACTGGCTCCTCAGCATCACCGAACTGTGGAGCTGCTTGCCAAAGGCTGTTGTAGGTGCTAAAAATGTACATGCTCTGCAAAGAGAGTGGAGAAATCTATGGGAAAAACAAATCTATAAGGGGCCATTAAATAGGAGTGTATCACTGCTCCCTTAGGAGGTCCCCCGCCTGCAGACTGTTGGAAAATTGGAGGCTGTACAGCCATTCATCCAATTCCTCAGGCCAAAATCTGATATTTAGGTGAAAATCAGATATTTTGCTGCCTACCCACCGTTCACTCATCATTTCCCATTCATTGTGAGGGAAGTGGCTACATACCAAGCAAACTCTGGGCACAGCCCCCCTAAAGCCTGTTTGCAAGTCTGCGAAGTACACAGATGTCTAATCCCCACTAGAATGAGAGGCACGAGTTCAGACACACACAAACATTTCCAGCAGGAGAAGTTCTCCACGAATGACCTAAGGCAGAGGTGTGCCCATAGTTGGTGCCTTAGAAAAAACCTCAGCTTTCTATTATCTATGATTCTATCTATATTATATATCTAAATATAATATCTATATATCTATATATCTATATCTATCTATATCTATCTATATCTATCTATATCTATATATCTATTATTCTATGATCTATCTATATAATCTATGATTCTATGATTCTATTAAACTGTGCTGCTTGCAACTCACAATGACTTCTCCTGCTGCCCCATTTCCACCAGGAAAGGTGACAAACCCCACTCTGATACTCCTACAACACGAACTGAATCAGCTTCTTGTGGATCCCACAGCTCGTCTGGGAATGCAGCAGTGGGATGCCTTCAAGATGCCAGGCAATAGAAAAGCTTCGTGAACACCCAGATGAAGCCTCTTGACTCAGCAGAAAGGAATCAAAGCAATCTTCTTCTCCCACCGGTGCCTCCTGCGCTGCTGGAAGGGTCCAGAGAGCTGCTCCATGCCCTGGGATGCTCTCCCGAGGCTGAGAGAGGGGATGGAGCTGCATCCCAGGGATCCAGCTGGGGTTTTCAATACCATTTAGGGCAGGAAAGAATTTATCCTCACGTATGCTAACTCAGAGAGTGCTATTGCAGGGGCCCGTCTATACCACGTGGCTTTAAAATAATTATGCCATGTGGCTCCCAGGCTGGGAGTCTGGCGTGGATGTGCTGCAGCTTATAATACCTTCAAAAATCTGTCAGGGTGGGAAATTAATGGCAGGAATAAATGTGCACGGAGCTGGAGAGCCTGCCTGCATCCTTCCCTGCGGTGCCCCCGTGCTGAGGCAGAGACCCAAGCACAGCGATCGTAAGGAAATAAACTCCACAAGTTTCCTGCATGCAAAAAAACTCCATTTTCAGAGGATTTTGGGGGAAATCCTGGCCCTCGCCTCATTCTCCCTGCATGATTTTGTTCGGCACATCCACTCCCTCTCTGCCTCCCAGCAGTGATCGGGGATGTAAATTATTCCTGAAAACAAGAACTTATTCAGGAGAAAGAAAGCCAAATGGTGTTTATGGTGCCTATCAGAACAGGGCCTCAGGCACTGTCACCACGTAAACTACCCTGAGAGTTCATAAAACATCATTTATCATTTAGTATGAGTAATAAAAAGTCGTATTTATAGCATTTGAATGTCCAAAGCTTCCCATCCCTGAAAAAGCATCTATAATCCAATTTTTATGGTGGATGGGAATTAAAGTACCTCAGTCTGGTACAGTCACAGCTGGGATTTCCAGACCACGTTCCCTACAGCCGGAGGGTTTTCTCCTCCAAATCTGAGTCCTGCGGGATGCCACACACCCCCCCCCACCCTGTGAGCAGGGCATCTCCCCATCTCCAGAGCATCCTGGGGGAGGAGCAGATATCCTTCTGGGTCCAGCTGTTCCTTAGAGATGCTGGGGTTCAGTTCTTTGCTGCATCCCTTGCATGCTGGTGATGCTGATTGCCTCTGCAAGACAAATTTCTGCCACTCGAGAGGTAAAACACGACCCTATGGTGCTGACACCGAACCAAACACAACCCTATGGTGCTGACACCAAACCAAACACAATGCTATGGTGCTGACACCGAACCAAACACGACCCTATGGTGCTGACACCGAACCAAACACAATCCTATAGTGCTGACACCGAACCAAACACAACCCTATGGTGCTGACACCAAACCAAACACGACCCTATGGTGCTGACACTGAACCAAACACAACCCTATGGTGCTGACACCGAACCAAACACGACCCTATGGTGCTGACACCGAACCAAACACAACCCTATGGTGCTGACACCAAACCAAACACAACGCTATGGTGCTGACACCAAACCAAACACAACGCTATGGTGCTGACACCAAACCAAACACAACCCTATGGTGCTGACACCAAACCAAACACAACGCTATGGTGCTGACACCGAACCAAACACAACACTATGGTGCTGGTACCCAACCCGCATCCCCAATAGCCCAGTTTTGCTCCCCAAACCCGGGTGGGGTACCAAACTCTCCCCCACTACAGCCTGGCAATTCCCTTTCCCACACAGCCCCCAGGGCTGCCACCATATTTTTTTTGCAGCAAAGCAGGGATGGATTTTAGCAAATCCTACCCAAAAAATCCAGCTTCGGGGAGCGGTGCCAAGCGTGGCGGTGGCTGCGGCGGGAGGCCCCGGGATTAATCTGCAGCAGGGCAAAGCCACCCTCCAGGCAGATCAGTCGGGTCAGCAATTAAACATTGGCTCCTACGCTGCCGCCGGCATGCAAGGAAAATCCCGGAGCTCAAGGACAAAAACCACAACGGTTCCTCCTTAAAACGCTGCATCCATCGGGCTCCAAGTGTTCCTGGGACCATAAACAAGCCGGCTGTGTCACGGACGGGGCTAAATATAGTGCAGCCTGGGTTGCCTTCACGCTGCCTGTGCCATCTGAATCACTGGGTATTGCTGATTTTTTATATTTCGTTTTATTTATTTATTTATTTTCCTTCCAGGGAAGGCGATGACGAAGAGAAATCCACCGTTGAAGGGATAGCAGAAGATGGAGGCTCTAGCCCAAATGTACAAGGTGAATAAAGTCTGCACTTTGCAGACCTGGGGGCTTGTCCAAAATATTCCTCACCCTCCTCCTCCACCTCCTCCTGCTCTCCTTGTCAGTAACCAAAACAAGACTATGGTAATGACTGCCACAAATACATTAAATATTTCCCTATTTCAAGTCCTGGCAATCCCGCAGGGAAGCCGGGGGGGATAAAACCCTACCTGCAGCAGCGGGGCCATGGGGAGCTCTGATGGCTCCCCCAGCCCTGCTGTGTCCCCCCCCAGGCAGGACTGAAGCAAACGCAATGGTGTATGCATTTAGCTCTGTTTTTTTTTCTCTTTGCTGGCCTGAAGTGGGGTTCTGGAAGGGAAGGCAGCTCTGTGTTTGTCTTGGCATATAAAATGGGGGGGTTTGAAGGTCAGCTTCCCAGGGCTTGTGCTGCAAAAGGCTGGATCTCTGCATTTCACATCACGTTTATGTGCTCACACGTAATCTAAATTACCCTGCCCGTGGGAAGTACAGCTATGTTCATCTACAATTATTATTTAAATTATTATTTAAAGCCTGAAAATCACTTCTTTTTTCTCCATTGAAATATGGAGAAATATATTTGCAATATGCCCAAATTCTTTCACAGCCCTAAAAGACCCGAATTTTGGGGTGCAGGAGGAGATGCTCGGTGCGGAGTTATTGAGGGAGCCGGAGCAGGAGGCAGCTCGGGGTTATTAAAAGCTCTATGTCCAGGTGTACATTGCTGAATGCCAGCCCTGTAACTTGCCATCAGACAGCAGCCCCTGCTGCCCTGCCCAGAGGAGCAGTTTCCCCCCGAACCCATTATATAAGGAGGCTTTCAAGCAGGATTTCTCCTGCAGTATCCCGAGCCGCAGGATCCCAGCGTGCCTTCCCAATCATTACTCAGCACAAATTCACCACAAACAACATCCCCTGGTTGCCCGTGCCCCGTGTCCCTTCTTCCCATGGCCCCCACGCCCGGCTCAGCGCTCCTCACCTCCCGGCTCCGCTGCGAGCATCCTCCCGTGCCCCCGCGGCTCCCGGCAGGACCCTGCTCCGCCCGGCATGGGCGGCGGGGCGGGCTCACGGGGCGCTGGGACGCGGCTGCCTGGGAACTGTGCGACGCTCCGGGCCCTGCCGGGTTATATTTGGGATTACGGAGACTCAGGAAAGGATGAGGATGGAGGCAGACATATCACATCTTCTAAACTGTGGCGTGGAGTGGGATCTGGAGCCTGCAGGGCTGAGCCAGCAATGGGAAACCTCAGAATCTTTTTTTTCTTTTTTTCCCCTTGATTTTTTTGCTTTTTTTGAGGTTAAATCTTCCGGGCAGACTCAGTGTGCCCAGGCTTTGCAGGGCTGGGATGGGGGCAGTGTGCTGGTCGAGGCACACCAGGGGCACTTCCCTGGGTCCCCTGATGCTATAACGAGCTATAACGATGCTATAACGATGCTATCACCCTCAAATCTGTTTCACAGCAGAACTATGGCATCACCAGCTCCCAGTGCCATCTCTTCCAAGCAGTCACCAGTAAATCCAGTTATCTCCCTCGGGTATCCCCCATCCCCACGGAATGGGAGCATCCCAGCAGCTTTAACCTCTCCACACAGCACCCAGGGAAGCAGCGCGGTGTGATGGCCGATGGGGAAGGGATGGAGGAGTTCAAGGGACAGAGGAGTTCAAGGGACAGAGGAGTTCAAGGGACAGGTCCCCAGGACAGACACACCAAAAGGATGAGATAAAATAACAGGGCTGGAAATCAGCAGCGTGGAGCACAGAAAGCAAATAAATGACACTACAAAACCTTACAGGAATTGCTATTGCATGATGTATACAAATGTAAGAGAAAAAGGGGAATTTTAGTGCTTTTGGTGCTGTTCTGAAAGTCAAATCAATATTTAGCAGGGTTTGCAGCCCCAGCCATGCAGCGTTTGGGTGCGTGCCCCCTGCAGCAAGGAGAACACACACACACACCCCAGTTTGGTGTGGCAGGTGGCACCCCAGCACAAGCTGTGGCAGCAGGGACAGGGACACTGCTCTTGTGCCATCCCAGCTCCTCTGAGAGCACCCAGGGAACGCCAAGGCTTTGGTCTCAGCTTGATTTTGGCACCCCTCACATAGTCCTCTGCTTTCTGACCTCCAAACTTTTGTTTTCAGACTGAGCTCACTTTCCAGCTTACGCAGCTTTTTCCTCCCTGTATTTATCTGCCCTTGCACCCTCCCGGAGCTGCATGGAGGGAACACATCCCTTCTCCCCCACTGGATTGCCACGACCCTGAACCCCAGCATCCCCCACAACCCCCTCCCGCGGGGTTGGGCTCCTTCACCCAGGGATACCAAGGCCAACCCTGATCTGTGCCTCTGCTTTCCCACTTTCGCTGCTTCTCACCATTTTATTTCATTTCTCCTCATCATTCCTGGGTCTCTGCTTACTCCAAACAGGGGACCGAGGGCCCTGAGCTGCTATTTGGGAATTAAAGCACAAAAGCCCAAAGTGATTGGATCTGCAAGCGGGTAGTGATGGGCAGAGGCACCCCAGCTTAGGGCTTTTAATTCTCTTTACCAAAATGCACGTGACTGATTACACAGGGCACAGGCAGCAGCCGGAGCCGTGCTGTGCCTAATGCTCTCCATCACTTTTATTGGGGAAGATAAATAGAGAAATAAAAACCTCTTGACGTGCAGTGGGAGGGCAGGAGCAGCCGCCGTCAGCCGCACTGTCAGAACTGGCTTTTGGATGGATTTTGGATTGCATCAACTAAAGGAGTTGGCTGTGAGACCCAAACAGCAGTATTGTGCCCCAAAACCTGGAGATCCCTTCCAACCATAATGATTCTATGATTCTATGATTTTACCTCCTTACTGAGGGATTTTCTCCTGAATTCAAGTGGGGATGCTCCGATTCCTCTTCTTCCCCACTCCTTGGCTCCCACAAAGGAACCCCAGGTCCCAACGGACCGGCACAAAGGAACCCCAGAATCACAGAATTCTAGGGGTTGGAAGGGACCTCAAAAGCTCACCCAGTCCAACCCCCCTGCCAGAGCAGGGTCACCCAGAGTCCATCACACAGGAAC
>VZRW01005112.1:771-16914 GCA_013398125.1 Aegotheles bennettii
ATCCATTGCCCCTTGTCCTATCATTGGTCGTCACTGGAAAAAGCTTGGCTCCATCGTCCTGCCCCTCACCCTTTACATATTTGTAACCATGGATGAGGTCACCCCTCAGTCTCCTTTTCTCCAAGCTAAAGAGACCCAGCTCCCTCAGCCTCTCCTCATAAGGGAGATGTTCCACTCCCTTCATCATCTCTGTGGCTCTGTGCTGGACTCTCTCAAGCAGTTCCCTGTCCTTCTTGAACTGTGGGGCCCAGAACTGGACACAATACTCCAGATGTGGCCTCACTAGGGCAGAATAGAGGGGGAGGAGAACCTCTCTCGACCTACTGACCACCCCCTTTCTAATGCACCCCAGGATGCCATTGGCCTTCTTGGCCACAAGGGCACATTGCTGGCTCATGGTCATCCTCCTGTGCACCAGGACCCCCAGGTCCCTTTCTCCTACACTGCTCTCCAGCAGGTCAGCTCCCAGTTTTATTTGTGAAATAAAACTGTAAAAACAATCTGTACATGAAAACTCACGGGCGATATGAGATACACAGAAGAGAAAGCTGGGGTATCCAATGGAATTCTTTCTGGCTTTGTCTCCTGTTCCATAGCGTAGTCCTGCTCCCAAGAAACCCTCGGAAGCAACTGAAGCATGGATATATTTCATGTGTTCTTCCTAAAGCTTCCAAGTGCAGACAGCAGTGTTTGGGGATTAAATCTTGTCCCATAAAGTGTATGCTGGGATATTTCCACAGATGTTTATAGCAGAAAACCACCTGAGGGAAGGCAGCTGACACGCTATCCACACAGCTTCTTACTTTTCTTTAAACACCTGCTCGGTTTTTGCTAAGAAAACATCATTTTGCATTTGGCAAATTGGAGGAGGACAAGCCATTCCAGGGCAGAGCTATAACCATGCCTACCTACACGAGAGAAACGCGTCTGGATGTCTGATCACCAGCATTATCACCAGCAAACATTCACAGCAGACTTCTACATCTCAGTGAAAACGGCCTCCGAGCCCGGCAGCGCAGAGACGTGCAAGGAACACAAGTCTTCTCTCCACACAATTCAGTTCTCACCATACTTTCACCTGCAACTTCCCTCCCTATTTTCAGAGCTCTTAAGACAGTCACTGGTGGATCCAGGGATATCTGGCAAAAGTAGTCTCTTGGCTGGATCACCACCATATCTGAGCATAGTCATATCCATATCCGCAAAGATACCTCAAGAAAGCCAGCTGAGATAACTTCTCCTCATGTGACAAATGGATACTTAAACTGCAAGCAGTTAAGCAAACGGTGACTTCTTACCCACATTAAATGTATGCACTGGAATACTATCAACTGCCTCCACCACAAAATCACCCTCCCATAACAACCTCCCTCCTCCAGCATAAGCCTACTGCTAAGCCTGCAGAACCTAAAGGTTCTTATATTTGCTTGTGCAATGCCACTCCAAAGCTAAGAGAAAGCCTAAATTAAACCCTGTAGCACCACCAGAACCCCACATACACATTTGCAATATAAAAAGGTCATTTCTCTTAGGCTTGGAGTTTTCCATAGCCACATTTTTCCTCAATACTAAAGTCAGCCTCAACAAGAGGCAGATATGAGCACAAGAAGAAGAAAACTGAGAGGGTAACATTTTCCTATCAGATCCACATGATTTCTTAGGATTAGGTCCAGAATTTGGAGGATGAGGACCACCAGGAAGGCAGAAACTTACTGTAGTAAATTTGAAATTGGTTTGAAGGCTGAAGAGTTAAATATCTACATATTCAAAACAGGGAACAATAGCCACGTTATGATAAAACCTCTGTCCATCAGTCAGTATACTGGGATTGTTTAGTCTATTTTAAGGGGATTGCAGTGTTTCTGTTGTAGCTGAATAAGTTTACCTCGTGTGCAGGCAAACTCCACTGTGAGGAGTAATGAAAATCCTTAGAACTAAAAAAAAATGTCCAGTTGTCCTTTCCAGCATCTTCAATAGTGACCTGCAAAAGAGATGGAAATGCATGCTTACACACAAAGTAATTAATTGGGAGATACTAATTGCTAACACCAACCAGAATGGAGAACACAAAAGCCTTCAGCAAGCTTTAAGAAGGGAAGAAATGTATTCAGATGCAAACTGGAGTATCACCAGCTAATGCACCATCGAGAAAAATCTTCCAGAACATAGCTAGTAAATGCCAAGAAGAACATCACGTTTTCAATGGATCACAGACCAGATATGACAGCAGTTTACTAAGCAGCAGCATCCTCAGGGCAGCCGTTGAGACCCTGTACAACAAATGACCAAGTTTTATGGTGTCACAAGGATGTAAGTAACGTTTTCTAGAGGGATATAACAACACTGCTTTTCCAGAGATGGCTTATGAGATCAGAGACCTCACAGAAAATTCACCACTGGAGAGAACTCGGAGCAAAACAATCAAAAAGATCAGAGGACCAGAGGGAGTGACGTACAAGGAATCATTAAAGAACTGAACATGTCTACTTGGCTAAATGACAACGGGGAGGAGATTTGATTAATGTCTTCTGTCAAAGATATGGAGTATCTTCAATTCAAATATCTGAAGAGTGCTACCAAGCAGACGGAGGAATTCTATGGGTGAGTTTGAGGAGTACAGATAACTAGGAGATCAAAATAACCATGAAACTAAGAATCAGAAAATGCTTCCTTACCATGGGGTTTATTTTCAGAAAAATCATAGATCAGGCATAGTGGAAGCAAAATGACAGCAAGTGATGAGTAGCCCAACACTAGGTTGGTCTGATTACTAAACAGGTCTTAAGGAATAATTCTGTATATGACTATGGGACAAGGCAGCCCAACAGATTCTGACCTGAGTTTCTATAAAAATAGATATCAAAAATACAGTATCAAAATAGCTCACATACATGCACATATATTTGAAAACTTCCACTGTCTACATGTGAAGAGATTTGGAAAAGGGGATTGCAGATATTTTGATTCTCCTGGTCTTCTCGAGCTTCTCCCAAGTTCTATTAACAGAGAGAAGGGAGAGAGTGCTCCCTTTTCTAGCCTGACTGGAGGAAGGAAAGTAATGCCCCGGGCCACTCATGATGATCTTTTGCTGTCCCAAGAAGACAAAGCGTTCTAGTGGATGTATCATCAAAGGACAGAGTAACCATGTGGTAATAAACCGGAGAGAACTGAACATTTGGGATAATGACAACAGACTGATGCCTGCTGAGAAAGAGCATTTTTTAGAGAGACAAGGTCATGGGAATCAAGGGGTCACAAGCAAAGGCAAGACTTGCAGGAAGATCATGGAGTGAGCATCATAAATTCAAATCACTGTCTTGGAACTTAATGTTCATTGTTCATTAGAGTGGAACACAACAAGATTCCCTCTGTAACTCTACATGAGCCTGTATCACTATGGAGGTCACAAGACTCAGGAACAACTTCCAAACAAAGCATATTTTGCGGCAGAACTTTCTACAGATAGCAACTAATTTTGAAGCACGTTTAGATGCTCTTTAGAGGAGGTGCACATGAAGGGCAATATCGTATCTCATCCTCTGCTTTAGTGAAGGCTGCAGAAGATTGTAGAACTCCTTTTTCTCTCCTGCAGAGATCTTGCAGGGCAACAAAAGGACAAGCTCCTTAGGAACTCATATCCTGTTCTGGAGAACAGCTGGGCAAGAATGAGGATGTGTTAACGCTTAGTCAATGACCTGGTCGGTACAGAAGAGATATGCTGCTGTGATATAACTGTACGTAGCAGTAACAGATTAGTAACTGCCTGGACTAGAGCAAGAATCATGGAAGAAACAGTCTCTCTCAGGCCCTTCCTATGCCTGGTGCTAGGAGAGACTGTTCACATTTCAAGGGTTACCTTCATCTATTGCTATGACTCATTTTTAGAACTGATAACTGTATTAATAAGGGGCAGACAAAAATTATCACGGAGGAAGTTATGCAGTGAATTACGCTTATATAGAAGCATGAACACTTTTCTTCATGCCAGTTTATAACTTATGAAAAATGAGATGGAAAATGGAACAGAGAAATGTCTGCATCATGGAAACTGGCTAGATAAAAAAAACACCAACCAGCCTTACAATCCTCCCATCTATCATTTAGCCACGTGGAAAATACGATGCCTTTTATGCTTTTTAATATTTTACCAAAATATCCTTCTTATATCCTAATGCTCATTATCTTTCAGGAATGGAGTCTCTAATCCAGTGAGAACACTAAGGGCTTCTCTGTAATAAGAGAGAGTTGTAATAGGGCAAGAAGGTATGTAATTAGTCTTCTATTTAACTATTCAGCAGAGCACTAAGCACTACACCTACTCCAAGTCAACTACTACACCTACTCCAGGTCTTACTGTTTTTTTATTATCTAAGTTTTGTCTTTGTACAACAAAAGATTCCAAGCAGACAATAATAACTGACTTCAGACTTTTAAAAAACACACTGGAGACAGGAAGACAAAATGTACAACCAGTTTCTCATATATGCAAAAAACAATTGCAATATGAAGGAACATTGTTTTTTAAACAATGGGAAAGGCATGTGTAAAAGCAATTTGAATGGGACAGGAAGACAGATATGGAAAAGGTATCCTTTACCTCCTATCTACTCCAGGACTGAAGAAATAACTCCTCTGGCGCACCGCTAACTTACTGGGTCAGATTTCAGAACAGAGAAAATACACACATGAAAAATGCATCTCCTTGTGGTCTGGGGATGAGATGGTATTTAATGCATCTCGTTAAATCATCACTCCAGACTGAATGTGCACCCAAACTGAAAGCACTGCTAAATTTTGTATTCTGTTTTACTTGGGATCCAGACTTCGACTGCAATGACTGAATTTCAGCTGTACATGAACACACAGAAAAGATGTTGCATGGAGTCCCGGCAGCAAAGCTTCTAGATGACAACCAGTAAGAAAAGAGAGGCCAAGCACTGGTCTGATGCTAGTGGTGGCTTGAAATTCAGTAATAAATGATTATGAGAGAAGCTCAGCCTCAACTTTTCTACAAACATTCAAAACGGCTAACGAAGTCTGAAACACTGGCACAGCCAAGCTACTATCTTACATCTGCTCCTTGTGCCTATAGAGCACGCAGCCTCATGGAGACCAGCCCTGCTTGGGTTCTCTGCCTGCTAGAATAACACAACTTGCAACAGTTGTCACTTTTTTTCTGAGTACATGATTTCTCAGATGAGTCTAAATAACTATGCCAATTTAGAGAAGACACTTAACACATTTTCCCCCATCGTGACTGGATGATGTCTTTTACAAGGAAAAAGACTTAACTCTGAAAGTGGTTTTCTGAAGTGGAATCCATTGCCTAAGCCAGGGAAATTCATCCAGGAGAATATATCATTACCTTGAGCAGCTGTGAGTAAAACAGAGAAACTGATTTTCCTTCAGGGTAGATGATGGTACAGCAAAGGCCAACAATTTTAATTACTGTTTTTTTACAACAGAACTGGATAAAGGAAGAAATATTTAATAAAGATAACATCTATTCTTATGAACTGTACAGTCTCAAAATCAGTTTGCAGTTCCTCTTTACATGTAGAGATGCACATATAGTTCTGAAAACCCTACAGAGAGGTCAAATAAAGTTCCCCATATAAGTCTATGCTTGGCCAGATTGAACACAAAGTATTAATATTTCCTTTAATGAGGTTGCTCATAAACATTTTCTCTCATAAACATTTTCTCTGTTGGACAAGGTCTACTAAGAAAGAAAGTGTGTTTCCTGAACTCTCCTGGTCAACTGTTCAAAGTTAGCTACACCAAAGGCTTTCTGCCTTCAAGAATCCATTCAGCACACACCAAAGTTTCCTACAAGTTACTGAAATTTGTGAGCTTAAGCTAATTTGCTCAATGGGATGGATGTCAGTGTGTTTTCAAAGGTTAAAGTGTTTCTTCTCAAAAGCTTGCCTGAGGATGGCTGAATCATAACCTTAGACTCCAAGAACATTGTCAACAGGCAAAATTTTGGAGTGATAATTCTGCTGATTCCACACAAAATGCTAGTAGCCACTGGTGGGTAACAATTCAGTATTTTCACCATTTTTAAAATTTGTTTTTCTTTTTTTTCTTCATAAGATTTCTAGTAGCTCAAGTTGAAATTGTAGCTATGAGGTGCTGTAAATACAAAAATTTCTGCTCAGATTAGACATGTATACATTCAAGAACTTATTGCACATTTTTAATCTGAAGGCCTCATTTGTGTGTTTGCAGATAAATTGTGTTTAAAATTAGTCGGACGTAATGTATATAGTTGGCTATAACACACCATGCATCTATAATGTTGAAAGAAGATTTTTCTCTCCTCTTTTTTTAAAAACTGGGAAAAGACTGAACTTTCCCCTGGCCTGAAACAGTCCAGATAGAAAAAAAAAAAACAAACAACCAGGAGTAATTCCATGAATTACAACTATTTATTCTTCCTGACCCAAGGACTTATACTGCTGTTCACTTGGAATCTGCAGACTAATGTAAACAGTGGCTCACTCATTGCTTCCCGAACACAGTTTAGGGTTTTAGCCTAGGATGTAGCTCTGTGACAAAACTGCAGTTTTGTCACAGAGCAACAATAAAACATGAGGACCTGCACTACAGCAGCTCTGCACAGAAACAATCATGTTGCCCCTGGGAAAAGGAGGCATTATTGGCAAACACTGGGATTGATGCAGTAACTTATTCATTGGAGAAGTGACAGGGTAGGAGCAAGAAAAGCAGGAACTCTTTTTTTTATCCTCTTTTTAAAGTTTTTTTTCTTCCTAGAAGAAGCTGCTGTGAACAAACTCCATGTGTAGTCTACACTCCCAATTAAAGAGGGCCAGGATATGACCCCCGAGGCCAAGTAGCAGGGACTGGATTCTGTCCAAACTGCTGACCCCTAGATCTCACTGGCTGTCTCCATGCTACACAGCATTTAGCCCATGATCTCTGCTGGGTTACTGTAGCCCTAGGTTGCAGATTTTAATTTTTCCCCCCAGTTCACAGCATCTGAAATGAAGTGAACCATTATGCAGTCCAGCCCAAGACTAAGGGTACGTGCCACATGCCACAGCCTGTGACACGAGGGTATGTGCCGGTATTTAAAGTCACAAAGCCTTTGGGGCTAGCTTGGAAGATTAGGTAAGGCCAGAAATGAAGTCTGGTCCTGGCTGGTGACTGCCTTTTGAGCATGATCCTCGGAGCAAACTGTCCCTAGACCGCTCCTTTGCTTTGTCTTGGAAAGAGCCATTTGGAGGAGGCAGGAGATCAGCTAACACTTGAGCAGCTTGGATATTCAGGGGTCCAGTGCATGAGAGACATCCCTGGCCCTCTCAGTTAGCAATAGAGTTGTACCTGTATACCTGCAGTCAGGGGCATATTTTCAAGGGAAAGAGACAGCAAGACTGTTACAAGTGAAAAAGTTACACTTACAAATGAAAGGTTACCAAAACCCTTTTCAAGTAATTACTTGTTCTTGCTCTACAGTCACTGTTGGACTTCTACCTAAATGATTTTTTTGTCATGTCTTCTCTCCCTTGAGCTCCCTGAAACCACTGTCAACATCCTCCTCCTTTATCTTTTCCCTGCAAGGGCCTTTGACTATGTACCGGTTACATTCTTCCTAGTTTCCTTCCTTGTCTTTTTCCAGAAGAGGCTTTTTATTAACCTTTTGGGATCTTAGGGCTGACCCGTTTCATGGCTCATTGACCAGTTCTCATTCCTTGAGTTCTTTCTCAGAGAAACTCATGTCTGTTTTCCTTTAATTGAAAATCTTTTATGATTCTCTTAAACTTCCTGCACGAAAAACACTTGAATGTTTTCCAGCAGCAAGGATCTTTCAAAGCACACTTCTGCCAGGATGGGTTATTCTTATTTACAAGTAAGGCCACTAAACTTAAAGAAATTACTTCAGAAAGAAAAGGTATCTACAAAATAAGATCACCTAAATCTGGCCCTTAATTATTTTTTTCTTAAAATATAATAATTCTTATTTATGCATTTTATGTATTTAAGGCATTTGTCCCTCACAACAACATTCCAATCCAGCAATCCCATTCATCTTTAGAGCCATTAAATACAATATGAAATTGCCATTTAGAGACCCCTACTCACCATGTGTACACAGCTCAACTCATCTGAAATATTTGGAGGTGCAATTACTGAAAACAAACAAGGGGGGGACATGGGTATTACATTGGACCTGAGTTTTAACAATATTATTTTTGTGGATGTACCCATACTCACATTTTTATCATCTAAGGAGGAAATCTAACTTCTGAAGAATAAGCCACAGTGTTTGAACAAACGAGAGCATTGCGTTTTCCTGAGGGAAATCTACTGCCCTCTGCTTCTTTCATATTAGTAAATACAACTTAGTTATTTCAGTACTCAGCACAGCACTTTGCCTCATCCAAAATGCAATTATTTTCTGCAGCTTATTCTTGGCAGCAGTGCTAAAGCACAAAGCAGATTTTCATACAGCAAGCACGGTATAATAGTATAATAGGAATAGCATTTTCCATTACTGCTCTGTCAGATCTCAAAACCTCCCCTGCTGATTTAAGAAACATTTATTATTATTATTACACTTCACAAACAGAAAAATTAAGGCAGCAAAGAAATGCAGCTTGTCCAATTGGCAAATCAGAAGACACACTGGAAACTCAGTGGAGATTTCCTGACAAGCAGAATTAGCTTCCTGAAGCGGAGCAGATCATGTTTCTTCCCGAGACAAATGCCAGCTCCAACCAAGAACTGTCTCTGGGTACCCAGAGCGTGAAGCTGTGTAGTTGTTCTTAATGCTGACAAGCCTCAGGAAAACTCACCAACTTCAGATATTCAGGGGGCTACCACATGGCAGAAATCAATTAAAAAAAAATCACAAGGAAAAATGAAGAATCCATTTTTTAAGGTGATTATGTAGCAAAGAATTCCATTGCTGGCTGCCAAATTCAGCATTATTTGAGGGTGGCGGGGAGGCACAGGACTGACAAATTACAATTCATTAACCAGAGAAAGATACAAAACTTTTGCAACAACTTCCATTCTGTGTGGTGGAGGAATTAAAAGGTTGGTCTTAAATATCTGCAAGCTGTCTCTGATCTCCAGAAATTGTGCCATCACTTTGGAAACAGGATGTATGCTTCAGAGTAAAGTAAAACAGACTGACTCAACACAGCAGCAGCAGCAAATCACTCCTGACAGCACAGTATTTTTGAAACAACCCTCTATCCAAAGACAGCAAAGTACAAAGATAGAAGAATTAGAGAGGAATTTCTGCTCGGAATGATTCTTGACTGAATAACACCTTACCTTTAAAGTTTTCACAGCATCACATCCATCTCACATGGCAAACTATGACCAAGACTAATCTAATTTTCTTGTTTGCCAGTGCTCATCTCCACATATTCATCAGCATGCCCTTCATGTTTAATGCATCTAAATATTCTCCAAAACTTGGGAGCATTTCTGCCTGAGCATTTGCAACCTTGAGGCTTATATTATATATATATAATATATCGTTTAAAATAAAATATTTTAAGTAATACCTATTATATATATGTACAGAAGAACTTACAAGCCCATTACCCTCATTATTTCCCTGCCACTAACATTGATAACTTTTTCTAGTTTCTATGATTTCTGAACATTCCCTACAGTGTGTGACAGTTTTCTCAGGCTTTTCAGACCGACTTAAACAGAAATCCCCCCAGATTGCTCAGCCTTGCCTGAGGACAAGACTTTTGTCATTCCAAAGGGCCCATCTTCACCAAAAATGCTTTATCCCTCTTGGTCCCAGACATAAACATTTGTTGCATGTGCTGCTTCAGCAGAGTAACAACTCGGTTACTGTCCCGGCATCTGAAGCAGCTGCCTTCAGCTGCTCCTGGCTCTGGTGGAGCCAGGCTGGGAAGTAAGAGGGAGCCTGCTGGACTCCCACCGGCCTCAGTAACCTCACTCCTTACTTTGAGGGTCTCTTTTTACACTTGAGAAGGAATAAACCAGGGAGGGGAAAAACTTTCAAAAAGAAGTGAGATGAGAGAAAGACAATGGGAAACAGAAGGAGAACCTGAGTTTAAGTCAGTGGACACAAATACAACCCCTGACATTGCCAGCATTTATGTGGGCAAATTGTCCCTTTTGCTGTAAGGGGGCTGATCACATAGTAACAGCAACCAGAAGAGAACAGCTTGGGCTATCCAATCCTGCAGGCAAAGAAGCGAGAGGTGCACTGCCGCCTAACCATGCGTACATTCCCAGCCCTACCCAATGAAACTCGGGGTCTGCTGATCCTGCTGGTCTTGGCACCCTGCATGAAAAAAAGTTGATCTGTTCTTTGGCTGAAGTGATCTCTTATCTTCAGTGACACTCAGCTAAGATGAGTAAATTCTCTAAATGAGTGCCTGCTGTGTTTGAATAAAGGAGAAATGCTGCCACTCTGTAATAAGGAAGGATGCTTAGAGAAAGGGCATGAATAGGCACGCCTGACTCACTAGGCACGAGGAAGGTGCTGGTACTGGTCCAAAGGGCAGGAACTGGGCAAACACAGGGCTGGCCAAAAAGGCAAGAGAAGCACACAGGAGGCACTAAGAGGCTTAAACTGTGTACTTAGAAGTTACTTCTTGTTGAGATTGACTCCTGCTTCTTACTCTAATGGCTTGTTTCTGTCTTCGGACTCTATTCAGTGAGCGTGAAAGACTTCTCCATGCTGCAGGCTCTCTCTTCAGGCTATCTGGCAAACCGCAGATGTAACGGGGGGCCCATCCTTCCAGCCAGTTTTTCACCCAGTGTAGAGTACACCCATCCAAGCCACAGACAGCCAGTTTCCTTAGGAGAATGCTGTGGGTGACAGTGTCAGATGCTTTACTGAAGTCTAGACAGACCACACCCACAGCCTTTCCCTCATCTACTAAGTGGATCACTGTCATAGACAAGACCTTCCTTTCAACCCATGCTGGCTGGGTCTGATCTTCTGATTGTCCTGCATGTGTTGTGTGATGGCACTCAGGATGATCTGTTCCATGACCTTGCCCAGTACCAAGGTCAGGCTGACAGGCCTGCAGTTTTCCGGATCGTCCTTCCGACCCTTCTGGTAGGTGGGGGTTATGTTTGCCAATTTCCAGTCAGCTGGAACTTCTCCAGTTAACCAGGACTGCTGGTAAATGATTGAAAGCTGCTTGGCAAGTTCTTTCACCAGCTCCCTCATTACTCTGGGGTGGAGTAGAGAGATTAAGAAGTATCAGGGACCCCAAGGAGGAGATAGATTGGTGGAGTCATACTCTACCATCCCTGAGGCAGACACATCATGCAGTCACAACACAAAACAAGAAAGGATCCTCTACCCTCCTGCCACCAGGCAAATGAAGACAACCGAAGAGATGAGGGAAGATTGAAGCATGTTCCTGCTCGGGGTCACAGGTGTATCCCTTCCCATCCTACACCACCTCCTCAAGAGCATCTATACAATAGGTTTGAGGCTCTGTAAGTAGAGGTACAGGCAAATGACAATACGGATGAAGGTCCATCTAGGTTGCAGGAGCTGCCCAGGGCGAGTCATTCTACTCATTGTATCATAACCTCTTCTGTTATGAAAAAAACACAAGAGTAGTTGTCATTGATGGGAGTCACCATTCTCAGGGAGTCACCACAGTGACTGATGAGAACTGCTTGCCTGCCAACGTGTCGAGCCTTGCACATTGAAAGCCAGACAACAAATTTTCGAGGCTGTGGTGGGTGGGAGTTTGCACAGGTCACGCTGGGAGGGGAACAGCAGGACCCCAACACTGTTCTTCTTCCAGTGCAACTTGACTCGGTTGTTTCCACCATGCTCTGTACAGGAAAGTACAGGCAGCACCCTCTGCTGGCCCTGCCATGGAGACACCTGCAGTGAAGGGGCTCATTGGAGCTGCTGCCAGATGGGTGATGGAAACTCTTTAGCCATATTGAGCTAGCCAATAATTAAAACAAAAAGGTCCATACTGAAAATAATGGCTTACCTAAGCCAGTTCATGATCTGATTACATATTTACTGGGGGGGGAGGGATATTTCTTTCTTTATAGCATATGTGCATTCATGCAGGTTAGTACAGTTTATTCATATTTTAGTGGCTGCTCCTGCAGAGCAGCAGTCATTCCAAGAGCCAGCTGATATGTGTATTTTATTCCGATGACTCTTACCAATTACGCAACCAAAAATACCTAGACTGAACCTGGGAGAGGTCATTTATAGCCATTATATTTGCTTCCTGTAACTACATGGAATTTGGATATTTATGTGGAATTTAAACAGGTAAACTGCATTTGAAATATACTCTCCGAGACCATGTGAGTGGACAGACACAAAATATGTACTCAGTGACTAGATTAATTCTTACCACAAATTCCTAGACACCCTGGCCACGTGTAAGAATTCACATTGGATTAGATCTCCAGCCAGGACATTATACAAACCTGAGTGAAATCAATATACACAGTGACCTCAACTAAGAAAGTAACCATAGTTTCCAAGACCATGGCCCAGAGGTGGGAGATAAAATCAGCTTTAACTGTCTCTGCTCAAACAGACAAGCGGTGGCACCGTTAGTAAATTTACCTGTTCCAATTCTGGTGATATTCAAGCTTCTTTCTAACAAGCTGGCAGCATGTACGTTCTTTGGTATTATCAAAGCCAATAAAAAGAAATCCTTATATAACTGCTTAAATGTAAAATGCTATGAAAACCACACTAATAAAAGCAAAAACTGTACAATGAAAGCTAACACACTCAGTCAGACTGTTAAGTCTATGTAGAATCATAGAACCATTCAGGTTGGAAAAGACCTTTAAAATTATCACCGTAAACCAAGCACTGCCAAGTCCACCACTACACCGTGTCCCTAAGCACCACATCTACACGTCTTTTAAACACCTCCAGGTATGGTGACTCCACCACTGCCCTGGGCAGCCTGTGCCAGGGCCTGACAACCCTTTCAGTGAAGAAATTTTCCCAAATGTCCATTCTAAACCTACCCTGGCACAGCTTGAGGCCATTTGCTCTTGTTCTATCACTTGTTACTCGGGAGAAGAGACCAACACCCACCTTGCTCCAGCCTCCTTTCAGGTAGTTGAAGAGACTGATAAGGTCTCCCCTGAGACTCCTTTTCTCCAAGCTAAATAATCCCAGTTCCCCATGGAATCCCCCTGAAAGGATGAAATTTGTTACCATTGAGTTTTCAGGATTTTTAACTTTTGCATACACAGGTATCTGTCACAAAATGTGATAGAGACATTCACATCTTCTCATTAATCTCTGTATTTTACAGTGAACTTAAAAAGGCTGAGAAATTTCCATGGTCTCTGTATCTGTCAGTCACTGTGTTTTCCATAGAAAGCACAGAAGGAAAGGTAGTTGCTTTACTTTTTAATTAAAAGATTTTTTTATGCCAAAATACACCTCATTTCTTCTAACATTAAATTCACTTTTGCTATACCACTACAAGGCTTTTATAATGAGTATAAACTGTACAAATAACTAACTTCAGGTTTTCACATTTTTTTAATAAAAATCAGTCTTTTTTGCCATGTCCTGCAAACTGAACACATGAAAGTAATTCACGTTGCGTGTGTCTCAATGAAAACATTTTCATGGCTATCATCAAAATGACTATTTTGTTTCTCTTAATTAAAAATTATTCAGAAGCACAATAAAATAGGTAGGCCATTCGAATAGATATTCTAAGATCCTAACTGAATTTTGCAATTCAGCTATATATTCAGTCAATAGTATGCAAAGCTGTCTGAAGATACAGGCGGCAGCTTGCATAGCCTACCTTTGAAGATACAGTCCTGGAAATTCTTCTTCATCTCTTTATAGACCTTTATACTCTTTTGTCATATCTTTGAACAATTCGGACAAGAAGTCCCAACATATGACAAGCCCAACACGCATTGCCAGTTAGTTAAAGTCCCTTTATTTTGATCTATTTTGATTTTAGCTTTGTCATGGATGCCGCCAACTGGGGTCTCTTTAGTGCTTTTCTCACGTTTAAACTGCCAAATCAGGTTACACATTACCTCAAAACGTTTCATACAGATTCATCAGACTCCAATTCAGCTGCTCGGTTTGTTTCATTGAAGTATTTTGAAATTCTGTATATTTTTTCTATTCATTAATCAAGTGGCTGTACCACCCTTTGCCTAGCTGAGATTTAGACATTAGTTACTTTTTTTAAAAATCTGGACCAACAAATTGTGAAAAATAAAAGACAGCAGTTTCTGGTGAAATACTCTCTGCAATGACACAGCTAAGATTAAGCAAATACAGCTGCACACAGGAACACACCTCTTAAAATGTTTCAATAGCAAAAAAGGACGGAAGGTCTTTTACTGCGATGTTGTCTGCTCTATTAGAGGACTGGAAATCTGCCATTGTATCGTACTGGATTTTGCTCCAAAATAAACCACAGCCAGCACAGCTGGAGGTGATAGAAGTATGTCCAGTATAAATACCTACTCCCTGCCCTCCATCCCAACTGTTAAATTATTCCATCCCTTTCACAGCATGCAGCACTGGACAGTTTTGACCCTCTCCTTTCTGCAAAGCACCTCAGATCTCCTCATCCTGTAGTTACAAAGACCTGATCTGCTCTTGCACAAACCCTTATTTTACCAAACCCCAATTCACACATAACTTACACCCTACAAGCAACCACATCACTTCCCAACAACTCTGGCTCTCTCTCCTCCATATTCAGCAAGGATCCTGAGGGAAAAAAACAAACACTAAAGGTAACACCAAAAAAGCACTTGCAAAGAGGTTCCAACAGAAATTGCACTGATAACCTTGATTTCATCATTTTCTAATCTTTAAATAGTATCTTGCTACTTAGTAATTAGATATTATAATTATTACCTAGTTATAATTTAAATTATATGTATATTTAACAATACTGAATGTATAATATAGCAACCCAGTACGTTTCTATGTATTTTTATAATTATGATTTATTATAAATGTATTGTCAAAGATGATTATCAAGGAATTATAATGGTAGCTAAGATGCTTATATAACATAATAAACTTACATAGACACAAGTTTATGAAAAGAATTGGGAAAGACGAAGTTTTTACCATCCACATGATGATATCATCAAACAACTTGCTTGTGAGAATTTTACAAAAATCTCCTAAAGGCTCAGAGACCTTCATAGCACTTACTTTCTCCAAGCAGTTCCTCTTTAATGTAGTTCCTGTAATAGCATCTGCAGCTCCGTTTCTTCAAAATTTCTTCAAAAAAAGGAGAACTTTCCTCTTTTTTCCACACTTTTACAGTTCTCTGCTCTACTCCACCCACTAAAGCAATTTATTCAGCTAGACCATTTGAAGTCTAACGCATTTAATGTCCTGTCATGGCATAAGCAAACATAAACAGTTGGCGTGATTATTAAATGGTGATTTATTTTACTGTGTTAGAAGCAAAAGCAGTTCCATTTACAAACATACAATATATCCTTGGCACTTTGAATGAAAACAGCGTTTTGTCAAGCCAGCTACTGTTAGCTCTGTTTTTCACCTAAAAGTATTCTCAGAATGACAGAGTGGTCAGGGTTGGAAGGGACCTCTGGAAACCATCCAGCCCAGCCCCCCTGCTAAAGCAGGTTCACCCACAGCAGGTGGCACAGGATCACATCCAGGTGGGTTCTGAATGTCCCCAGAGAAGGAGACTCCACAGCCTCTCTGGGCAGCCTGGCCCAGGGCTCTGGCACCCTCAAGGTAGAGAAGCTTTTCCTCATGTTCAGGTGGAACTCCCTGTGTCCCAGTTTATGTCCATTGCCCCTTGCCCTGCCACTGGGCACCACTGAGATGTGAAGGAGGAGATAAAGCTCAAAGGATTTCTGCCACCGAGCCACGGCTTGTGGACAAATACAATCCCGTAGAAACGATGGAACAGCAGGCAGGAGGGGTCCCGGGCTGCTCGGGACAGGGAACCGCCAGGCAAATGCCACCGCCTGAAGGACGTGGGGTCTGGAACTCCTGTTCCAGGACAGTTCTATGCAGAAAAGGGCGGTAGGCAGAGCAGATGCCCTCGGGCGGGGAGCCCAGCAGCCGCAACCCCTTCCAGCGTGTCCCTCGGAGGTGACAGAAGCCCTCAGCCCTCCCCCGCCGGGCTC
>VZRW01005112.1:16979-46903 GCA_013398125.1 Aegotheles bennettii
GCCGTGCCCAGCCCTCAGCCCGCCCCCGCCCCGCTTCGGCCGGTTCCAGCCGCCCCGGCCGGCGCTGGGGGGCGCGGTGGAGCCGGGGAGAGGCGGCATCGGCCGCCTGCCCGCTGTGTGTGAGCGGAGAGGCTGCGCTCAGCCTTCTCGCTCCCCTCGGGGCCCGGGGCTGCCTTCCCGCCTCCACTGCCCCTCCGTGGCCCTGCGCCGCGGGCTGGGACGGGCGTGGGGCCGTGTCCGCTCCCGGAGCGGGGCTGTGGGGGGCCGTGAGCGAGCCCTCCTTGCCCTTAGCGGCTGGGTACGAGGGGAGGGGTCCCGGGCCGGGTCTCTGCCTCCCTTCTGCCGAGGCAGAGGCTCCCCGGAGGGCGAGGCTGCAGCAGCCGGCCCGGGGGGCTGTCACAGAATCACAGAATCCCAGAATCCTATGGGTTGGAAGGGACCTCGAAGGATCATCCAGTGCAACCCCCCTGCCAGAGCAGGGTCACCTAGAGTCCATCACACAGGAACGCATCCAGGCGGGGTTTGAATGTCTCCAGCCAAGGAGACTCCACAGCCTCTCTGGGCAGCCTGTTCCAGTGCTCTGTCACTCGCACAGTGAAAAAGTTTCTCCTGATATTCACATGGAACCTCCTGTGCTCCAGTTTGCATCCATTGCCCCTTGTCCTATCATTGGTCATCACTGTAAAAAGCTTGGCTCCATCATCCTGACCTTCACCCTTTACATATTTGTAACCATGGATGAGGTCCCCCCTCAGTCTCCTTTTCTCCAAGCTAAAGAGACCCAGTGTCCCCCTTCTGCCCCCCAGGCTTGTGCCAGCTCTCGCCCCGTCCTCTGCTTGACCCTGGAGGAGCTCCCAGAGGCCTTGCCCCGCAGGCAGGGGCTCAGGGCTTGTGCGAGTCACCCGGCACCAACACGGACTGACAGGGCCCAGCACAGGGATGGGCACCTGCGGGGCAGGGAAGGGTGGCGGTGGCTGCATCTCGTGTCCAAGCGTTGAAAGCAAACCAGCTGTAAAGGTTGGCTTACTTGTTGGCTTTAGCCCAGCAGTTACAGCTGTCTCTCTCAGGTCTTTCCCAGTGTCTTAGGTACAGATTCACTAAGGATCAAAGAAACCTCATCCTGTGGGAATTCAACCCTGAGCCGTAGGCTGGACACATAGCTCAGGAATCTGTTGCTCCTCTGAACACCTGCATCACCATGCAGCCCCAGACATGGTCCTCTGCTTCCAGCCGTGCTGGCTACTACCCCTTTTCACCCTGCTTCTATACCTCTGAAAGGCCAGACTGGAGTTCTGTGGGCCCCTCACCAGCAAAAATGCCTTTATCACTAGTTCAAGGACGGCCCTACAGCTGGAAAGGTTCCAAGGGCAGCCTTGCCAAAGGCAGTTTAGGAAAGTGAAGAAACATCAAGTTGGTCAGACCACCTGTGAGTCCACTTCCTAACGCTGCACAGTCCTCTGAGCTAGTATGGATGTCGGCACCAACTGGAGTAGATTTAGGATACCAGAGTTAAAAACTCTTGCCAGGCATTCATCTGAAAAGGATTCAACCAGATTCAAGACTTCTTGCTTCCACAACTGAGTTCTCAGCTGCTTGAACAAGGAGATAAAGAAGGATGAAGCAGATTATTTCTAACATGTGGGGCTTTATTAGCTGTGAGACGGATGCTTCCTGTTGTCTAAGTATCAGAAGCCAAGGGAAGAAAGTGAATTAACTCCCTTTACTGGATATGGCTAAAATCATCCCTATTTAAATGGGCTTTTATTTTTTATTCATCAAGGTTCTTGTGAAGAGAAGACACGTTCCCTGCCAGGATGTGTCATAGATGATATGAAACCCCAGATGCTGGGCCAAGTGATCTTTAGCACTCAAATCCACCTCTCTCTGTTGTTGGTCCACATCTACCTCCTGTTTCCAGTCAGCTCACACCCAGCTGACTGATAAGTCTAAGGGAATCCCCGCTGCAGGGAACTACCTAACTGCTTTAGTTTTTAGTTCCTCTTTCATGGGTTTTTCCAGTGGGGGGTGGGGAGGCATGCGAAGAAGGGGGTAAACTCTAAGTCAGAGGGAGCAGAGGAGGCTAACAAAGGAGAGAATATATTCTACTCAAGCTAGCATGGATTTGAAGTACCCTTCTGGGTTATGGAGGCACCCAGGAACTGAAGGCTACAAAGAACGATTTAAACAGTGAAAAGCAACAAATCCTATTCAGTGTTTTTTAGTCTTAGATCCACAGATTGCTGAGTCTTGTTTTAAACCCCAAGGAATGTGCAGCATGGGCAGAAATTTCAGGGTGTTCAAGACTTTCCTACCAGTCTGGAGTGCAGGCTGCATCTCCAAGCTCGAGTCTGCTCCTACTGCGTGTTGTGCAATGGGCAAGTCTGCAGGAGAGCCTGAAATCTGTGTGTAACCCACCCTAACAGAGACAAAACTCCAAAATGAAGCAAAGGCACTGATGTTCTGATGCTTCTGTTTCACAGAATCTGTCTCCTTCTATCTTCTATTCACTAAGTAACATATTTTATTCTTCTAGAAGATTTTCTTCTGGTCAAGTATTGTCTGAAATGATGAAACCGCTGTTTTCTTGCTTTAAATCTGCCTTACTCTGATTAATTTGTGCGGGTGAGTTCCTGTCCTTGATGCATAGGCATTACTTTATTTGAAGCCAGTGGAAGCTTTGGCTGCCTTAAGGATTATGGGTTAAGGCCCTACATTTGTACTGTTTTACGCCACTGTATGACCTAAATGAGATTAGAATAATAAATCCTGATTTATTGTGAGGGCTTTATTTAGACATGTTTTGAGTATGAGGTCTGTGTCAGGATTAATAGTGAAATCTAACATGCCCAGGCACAGAGAAAGCCCAGCAATGAAAGGACATTTTTTCCCTTGAGAAAACTGGTTCCCAGCCCTCTGTTTGGCTTTTGCCAGAGTTGCTAAATGTTGAATGGCACAGAGACGCTGGATCCCAAAGGTGGTGACGTAGTCCATGACTTGGAGATGAGCCCACACTGAGTGCAGGACGGAAGTATCCCATCAGCAGTGTTTTCCAAGGCTAAGTCCTCGTGCTCATGCTGTGCAATGCGTTGGCGTTCAAAAAGCTTCAAATATAAAATTTTCAGAATCCAAAGAAAACGAGTAATTACAGTTTCAGGATTTACTGGCTAATTTATCCATCATGTTGAGCAGGCACTAGTTTAGGTGCCTGCCCTGTAGTTAAATGAGATTCCTGAGCCCTTTCTGAGGGAATGTCCATTCTTTTCATCATCCCGGGCCACTGTCTCACATCAGGAAACATGGTATCTTGTCATGTAATGCACCAAATTGCAGTGGCCTAACTATCAGACGCAGAAGGAGTGTGCTTGTACCACATAGTTAAATTTCCCTATTTTAATAGCTGCATTACTAAAGGCTTCAGAGGAATTTGCCTTTCCTTTAAATTTAAAGGACTGGCCTGCAAGGATGTGAGCTGGTGTTTCTCTGAGACACAAAATGAAGAAAGAGCAGGTGTAAGTGTTGTGACAAATTCAGGTGAATTAAATCATCGTGAATTCCACAGTATCTCTACCTTCTGACTGATTCCAAGAGTCTTAATACTCCCTCTGTCCATCAGCTAGTTGACAGATCTTGTTCTACAGCATATTTCTGTCCCACTTGTTTTTTGAGTAGAAATAGCAAGAATTATTTCCTTCAAAATGTTGTTGTTGAGTTTTGTAATTGCAGGCCTCTCGGAGTGTGGAGCAAAAGAAAATGTTGAACCAGAATACCATTTTCTTTTTCTTTGGTTTGGCAAGGGGCCTGCCTATCTGGGTAACCTCTCCTGGTATGGCTCAATTGTGGTGGAACTGGATGGAATGGCCTCTCACAATCTGTCAGATAACTTTAGAGGAAGCAACTTTTGAAGAAGGACAGGCTTCAAGGTCCAGCTATAATACTTTACTCAATACCTGAGGTTTAAACCATGAGAGCCAGGTATTTGTAAGAAACACAAGCCAAGAAATCATGAAACCTCAAAAGAATGAAAAACCTGCCAGTGTAACTGAGGACAAACTCTCTGGACTGCCACAGTATAAAATGAAAGGTGGAGACGAAGATCACTATATAACAAAATCTTAAATTACCTGATTTCTTCACTTCCTAGACGTGCTCTTTTCTGCAAAGCCCTTTCTAAAAGACTTCTTGAACTAGACGCTAATGAGAGTCATGAGGTGCAGAGTGCTTCAGCACACGGTGATTTGCTAACAGTCTTGCCAGCAAATTCATTAACTGCAAGTGCCATCAAAGATGAGGACTCTGGACCTTTCTGCTGGGGAGCAGGGCAGCAGTTCAACTTGCAGAATCCAGACACTTTTTGTTATCTACATTTGTTCATTTCAAGTCAAACAGCAGTGGGACAGCCTAGCTGAGAAACTTTTTGAACCCTCGAGCTCCACTCAAGTTTATTCCTTTGGACAGTGACCCTTAGGAAGAAAACAGGAACACAAATGAAATCACCTGGAATTGCCCAACATCCCTAGACAGCAGCAGGAGTGTGCTGAAGTTGTTATAGGTCACTGATAAAAAGCAATAGAATGCTTATGGCCACGGTGGGTTGATGTTAGCCACAAGCATACTCAGAAAGTTTGTGCTGGGAGCAGAAGGGTGGTGTGTAACCCTCTGGATTTATTATCACTGCACTCTGGCCCCTAGACAGTGCATGTACGCACTGGGGTTGTGGAGGCTGAGGGATGTATAAGGCAGGCCTGTGAGTGGGACTGGGGAAGGCTGAGTTTTCCTCCTTTGCCAGAAGAAAGTGTGTATCAATTTAGGGGACATGTTTTCCTGATCTGGGAGACGGAGCCTCCTGCAGTATGTATTGAAATATATTTTGTTGTATCTAGCCTGTTTGTTATACATATTGTCTAAACTCCTGTCCAGGCACTTTGTCTCCCCATCTTTGCCTAATGAACTTGAAGGCCTGAGTACAGACAGCTTCTCTGGCAAACTTGCTTCAATAACTGGTCAGTTTTGCTATCTTCTACCCTGGTATCAAGTCAGTTTTACTTTTTTCCTGGAAATACAGAGGTTCTAGGAGCAGGTGCTAATTTAAAACTAAGTCCAAGTTTATTTATGTTGGAGCCATAAAATTCTCTTTCTGTGCAGGCTGTAACATACCTCTGTACACGTAGATGATTTTTAGTGCTTGGGCATTTCTTGTCCTCTTTCCCATGATTTATTGTATGTTCTGTGTATTGTTATATGCAGTCAGACTGACACAGCCACTCGGTGCTGTGCATCATCCCGCTTCTGTGAGCTGTTTATCCAGGATTTCCAAACCTGACTGCTCCTGGTAAGGGTCTTAAAATCGTATCTAGACATCATAGTAGAAGTGACCTGATTTACAGAATCACTGAAAACCCACAGATTCCTTTCCAGTCGATGAGAGCTGTGTTTACTTAGCACCTTTAAAATCAAACTGCTTACGCTTCAGTACCTAAACATGGATTTTTTTAGCTTTAAGTGTTCATTGTGGGTATTTTTAGGACAGGATGGGCTTCACTTAGAGCTCTTCTAAAAGAACTGTCCAAACTTATAAATGTTGTATTCGTATTAATAAGCACAATTATAATAATTGTCTTTTTCAATAAGCTAGTAGTTCTGAACTCCTCTTGGGGTGAGGCATTAGTAATGGAAGTCATTATTTTAGTTAGTACCCAGTGTCAGTGTCAATATCTGCAGCCCCTGAACACTGTGTTAGTTCACTACATGGGCTGTCTCACCACAGGAATCTTTTTTTCACTGCTCACCAGTCATGTGGGGGTCCTCCCTGGGGATTATTCCAGGTAACAAGCATTTCTCGTAATCACCTTATTATAAAAGATCAAAACATGACAGTGCCCCAGCCATAACCAAGGCATCTTTTTAAAGCCTTGTTATTTGTTGGCATAGGACGCTGTACATGACCTAGAGATAAATGAAGCATTTCCACCAGGCTACAAATGTCTGAACCGCTCAGTTTCACTTCTCCCTTCTCACCGCCGTGAGTCAGACCCAGCAGCCTGCCACAGCACCTATTGGTTTATAGATTTGATCCCAAGGGCACATCTGCACGCTGGTGAGAAGGTGTGTGTGGTCAGCTGTTGCCACAGTGATGGCACAAATAGACGACAGCCGAGAAGCAAAGAACCTGTAGCTGCATGTACGCTTTGGTGAATCTGGGTATGGGGGGGCTTTTTCCACATTTGGAAGCCTTGGTGTGCCTTTTCTTTCATTTTAATGAAATGTCTTATGTTAGAAGAAAAAGAAGATGCTGAATGTGTTAGTTTTGCTGTGCAAATTGTGTATTCTTTTTATAAACACAGAGGCTTCTGCAATGCAGAGCTGAACTGTTACGGTTTGTTACACTGGGCTGAATTTCACAGATACTTTAAGGTCTTAAAATTATTCCAAGTGAAATGCAGCTAAACAAAGAATTTTGCTAAATTCTAAACAGGACAAAAAAATCCTACAAAGATACAGTGTGGCTGCCACTGGGAAAATGTCAGGTACCTGCTTCCTGTAGAAAGCAGAACATTACTCAACTGATTTAAAATCCAGATAATTTTCCTTAGGAAAAAAAAGCAGTAAACCGTTTAGGGTCTGCTGGATTTCTTTGTGTCTTAAGGATGGTAAAGATTTGTGCACAAACATCAGCAAAGGGCAGCTCTCTGAGCTGTTCCCTGCCAATTGCTGACAAAAGCAGTCCTAATGAATCATTCTGAATTGTGATCATGTGCTACCAGCCCACACTGAGCTGCCAAAGAGGAAGTGCAGCTTGTTTTCTTTCATTTTCTTGATTCCTATGCTGTAGGAAGATGAAAGGAGAAGGAGGAGGAGGCAACAGCGGCAGCCAAACTTAATAAATAATTCTGACGATTCCTGATATCAAATGGAGGCCCCTGAGTGGGACCCACTGAAAAATGACACCCTTCCTCCGACCCTGACGCCAGCTGTCCCTCCGTATGTGAAGTTGGGCCTGACCATTGTATATACTGTTTTTTATTCACTGCTTTTTATGTTCATCTACGTCCAGCTGTGGCTGGTCCTTCACTACCGGCACAAGAGGTTCAGTTACCAAACTGTCTTTCTGTTTCTGTGCTTGTTTTGGGCCTCTCTCAGGACCGTGCTCTTTTCATTTTACTTCAAAGACTTTGTCACAGCAAATTCTCTCAGCCCCTTCATCTTCTGGCTTCTCTATTGCTTCCCAGTCTGCCTCCAGTTTTTCACCTTGACCCTGATGAATCTTTACTTCACACAGGTAAGCAACAGATATTTGGTTGATTAAATCTGACAGAATGGTAAAGCATTGTTTTGTAAGAATTGTGAGAAAAATGTTATTTCCTAATTTGCCTTGGCAATGCAAAAAGCAAATTTCAGTTATTTAGTTGGGAATTTTAACTTTTGATCTATATGGAAGTGATCAGTGTTACAATGAAACCGGAGCCTGAAGTGATCATTTCAGAGATTGCAAATACTGTATCCACTGTCTATTAAATGGGTGACATTTAATTTAAAGGTTGGGGGAAAAATGTATGGGAGAGCTTGAAAGCTGGGCATCCAAAATGCTGTTCTATTATTATTCTTTATTATTGTTGCTGTTACTAGACTTCGTAAACCTCCTGGCTTAGCAGAGCTGATCTCTGTGTGCAGTCAGAACTGTAATTTCTAATTTTGCTGGCACACACACACCCCCCCCCCCCACCCCCCCAGTTTTTCATGAGGTGGCTGACACATTTCTGAGCGTGATTTCTATTCTGTGTATCACGACCAAAACTGTTGATCGAGTCCTACTGCGGACTCAAATTCCTGTAACGATCTGTATTACAAAGAGCAAAGACTCCAGACCCCACCAAGTGCTGAGTGCTGAGCAGGGGGTACACCCTCTATGTCAAGGATGCTGCAGTGTAAAGGTAAATTAGCTGTATAGTGGGGTAAAAGAAACAGTGCCTCCATTTCGGAAAGGGTTTATCTGTGCTACAGACAGCTAAGGTAATTTAGGCTGCACAGCACTCTAGGTTGCTGCAGTTAGACTTGCTTGGAAGTATTTAGGGTGAGCTTGGGTATCTTGGCACTGTGCTGCAGGACGGGCTATTGGCATGCTGAGGCAAAGAAAGGCTGCTGGGCTTGCCTAAGATCTCACAGGAAGCTTACGGGAGGGCAGGACTGGATTCTCTACCTCCTCAATCCCACTAGGGTGCCTGGAGCAGGAAGGCAAGCCTGCACCCAGGTGACCCTTGGGAAAGGCTGCTTTCCCAGGGCAGGGGTAGGTGGCCAGGAGAGCAGCAGTCAGCCCTGGAGCACCCCTGGCAGTGCTCAGGAAGCTTTGGGTGTTGCTGTGTGCCCCACTAGGAACCAGCTCAGTGCTGGGGTCAGGGGGCTTCTGTAATGCCTACAGGGTTTAACAGGGCTCTGTAGTGATTACAGGCCTGTCAGTTCTGAACAGCCTGGCTGGAGAGATCAGGCTGCTTGTGAGAGCTGCCATCCCAGAGCTGCAAAAGCAGCCATGGTAAGCATGACAGCTGTAAGAGGATCACTTGAGTTGTCGAGGGTATTAAATACTTAGAACCACGTATGCAGTTTTGTGCTTAGGTTTACTTTTCTGGATTCAGTGTCTGAAACACCTGCTAGCTCACCCCACTCCACTCCCTGGGACTTGAGGTATATTAAGGGATTACAGGAACGTTTCATCTACATGCTACTCAAATCCAGCTCAGGCATGTGGTGCCCTATGCTTTATCTCATCGCTGTTGTGAGAGTCCATTGATAATGATGCAGTTCCCCAGGGGCAAACGTCCATCATCACACAGTCCATCCTCATCGCAGCAGCTGGGGCTAAGTCATAGCCCTAGGTCAGATTCTTCCCCCAGACACACATGTAGGGCTGCTGTGGAGGTCTGGAAGGAGAATGCAGCATCCTTGCTCTTTGCCAAGAGAAGCTGAGGCTGGCATGAGCACAGAAGGGGCACAGCAGTCTGCACTCTGTGCACTAGAGTGCCAGCACTCGGGGGCTTAGCACTGCGGGTAACTGATTCATCTAAGGAAGAGCTAAAAAGAGAGCATACAGAATGCACATATATGTCCTTTTAATTTATTTTTGGCATTGCTGTCTGATATCATTCAGGAAGTACAAGTCAGTGGTTGGAAACAGAAAAAACGCTAAGGCTATTGGTTCTGCCTTGGAGATGATTTCTGCTTGGTCACCATGGGTCCTCATGATCTTCCCCTGAGCCCCGCTGTAAAAAGAGTGTAGTAGTTACCTGTCTTGAAGAGCTATTGTGAGGCTTTTGTAACAGTATTTGCAAGGGGCTTTCAGAGTTCGTGATGTGCGTCATAATCTTTGAAGATCGTGGGGCACTGTAGGCAGGCACATTATTGGTATTGTTTGCTTTAGAGCTGGTTGCCCCAAGTGAAATCTCATCTCAAATGTCTCCCGAGCCAAAACCAAGCCTTAAGAAATACAAGCACAGCCATTGTAGGAATATAATGTAAGATACAGAGTAAATGCACATATTTTTAATTCGCTGTTATTAATTCTTTACTTCTAACCATTAAAAGGTGGTTTGGCTTGAAATTCAGCATCTTCTTGAGACTGTATGTTTAATGTGCACCTAGCTTTCCACAGCAGGCAAGCAAGAACTAGTGTGAAAGGGGTGGGGAGAAAGAATTTTGTTTTCAGTAATGGCTTACAATTTCACAGACCTGTTCAGAACCAACTTTTATACTTTTTTCTCCAGAAGGGAGGCAGGAAGGGTCTACAGCTGTGTGTCATTGCATGAAAACCATGCTATTTGACTGGTGCTTAGCTAGAGGGAAAGAAGTGATCTATGTATATATAGTACAGGGACAGGGGACTGGAAGAGACCTCATGGGTCTCTGGAATTTGCAGCTGTTTATTATCTGCTGAATGGCACCCAGACATGCAGCACTGCTAGGAAAACTTTCAGACATAGATGTGAGAAGAAAAGTGATTCCAAAATTGCTGCAAATCCTTCTGGCCAAACAAAAAAGCTCATTTGGCAAGTGCCAGAGGGCATTTTTCAGAATAATAAGCACCTTTGAACTTGATAGAAAGTTAGCCACAACTATTCTCTTTTTAATAGGTATCCCAAAGCAATGGGGATGCAAATTTAGATTGTATGTGTAGCAAGACAAGTAAGCCCTGATGGCGTCAGCACAGCAGGGGTTGTTCCCAGACTTGAGCATCACCATCAGCAGAGACAGCAAAGAGCTGTCATGGATTGAGGCAGGTTGCTAAAGTGGTGGACCAGTGGACGAAAGAGAAGTTACAAACAAAATAGTTTTGATTTAGAATAACTCCTGAGTAATCTTCGGATTAAAAGCCAAATTCAAGATCCTTCACTATGGTCTTGATGCCCTACTTATGGCAGAATAGAAGACAAGACTGCTGCAGATAAGGCTTATATATTAGCTCCTCTCAGAAATCACTTACTGCTGAAAATACCTGTGATTTCTAATAAGAGCACTAAATTTATTAGAATGTATTAAGCCTGTGTCTGTATTCATTCTCTTCTAAAGAAAAAAAAAAGATGACCTAATGTCTCAGAATAAGCCTCTGTCTACTTAGAGATCTTTAAAATAGATCTCAAGTGAAGATGAGATCCTGTGGCACTTTCATAAAACAGCAGCCCAATACCAGCAAATAACTGCATTGAACAGCACCAGAGCAGTTCCCTGATCCTGATCCATCAGCCAGGGACCTGAAGTGTGTGTTTCCACCTGCAGAGACTGGAAAGACATCTTTGCCTCAAACCTGCAGCTCTCACAAGTTTATTTTGCCCCATGTGCTTCAGACTTTACGTTTCCCTGGGGAACAGGATACAAATGAAGCAGGAGGGAGGCTGGGATGAAGGATTGAAGGCACGAAAAACAAGGTCAGGGCCAAAGACTGTGAGCCGTGGGGGATGCTGGAAATCTCAGGCCAGGCACAGCAAACCGTCGGGTGGGCTGTAGGTTTAATCATCTGGTTGGGAACTTCTCCAGGACCTGGGGAACGTGGTGCTGAGCTAAAGAACTGTGAGGCTGTCTGGGTGGAGAAGGGCTGGTAGGCAGATTTACCTCTCTTTCCTCCTCCCTAACCATCTTCCCTCTTCCCTGGCATCCAGATTGAGAAGCTTACCCTGCCTCCCAGGCAGGGCTGATAAAATCAGGGACTTTCAAATGAAGAGAAATTGTGCAGAGTAAGACATTTTAGATGGGAGCTGGCCATGCTGTTAGTGCCTGGCAGGGTGGGGTAAAACCAGCACAAGGCTTTCGGAGAGATTACGTGTATCTCAGTGGAACTGGGGTATGTGTGAGCTCTGGGAAGAAAATTAAGGGAACTTCTCATCCTCTAATTACTGAGGATAGAATTTCAAAAGTAAAACCACCAGTGAGAGAACAGAGAGGGCTTTTTATCTAGGAGAAATAGTTATTTTTTAGGAGAAATGAATGCATCATATTTTGTAAAGCTTGTTATTCATTTAAAGCATGCTTTAGATGTACCTAGAACTACACAGGAGTCTAACTACAGCTGGTAAAGCATCAGCAAATATGTTTGTTGTGAAACACTACCCTCAGTACTGGATCTATAGGAGACAAACTGCAACTGCAGACTGGCTGGCTGTCAGCATCTAACATGAAGATTGAGGTCATTTGATTTAGAAAATAATGTGATAGGAGAGCCCTATAAACCGTGTAGAGTTTAGAGAGTAGAGTGAAAACTTGCATATTTTGGGGGATCTCCTGTAAACAAAAGAATGAACAGGAGAGAAAGGGGAAGGTGGGCCTGGGACTAGAAGGTGCACAGCAGAGGAAAGGTGTATGTGCTGATGGTGAGGGGCTGTGGGACTGCAGGAGGTTGTGGTGTATTTTCAGGGTGTAAAGAGAAGTGTGCCTGGAGTGTGACAGAGGAAGAGCGGGGCCATGGTGAAAGGAACTGGGAAGGAAAAGTACACACTATGCTCCTTACAAAGCTTTTGAAATGAGGTCTAATAAATAAAGCTGAACCTCATTCCTGTGTAGAGGGCCGGCTTGAGACACATGCAAGCACTTCACACATACCTGAGGCTTTCTGGTAAGCTGGGTGGGGGCTCCTGTAAAAGTGAATTGATCGGCTGGCACTAGAGGTACACTGGAGGTTTGTGCCAGCCCTCTCGTCAGCCCAGCTAAATCAGGGCACGGACTGAAAATTGCTCCAGTGAGATTTTCTTTTTCTTTTGCTCTGGGAATACGTGACTTGGCTTTGACACCTGTTTCATTGATAGCTACAGGGCCAGAGTGGCTCCTGATTTAACTTCCATAACTGTTTCTGGAACCCTCTTGAGCTGTGGGAGCCTGGCCCTGTCTGCCTTCTGTGCTGCCCAGCATCTCTGCAGAGCTCTCTGCAGCCCAGCTGCTGCTGGATTCCCATGCCATCCTCAATGCTCCCCTGCTGGGACCTGATAAAAGGCATTTAAGGTCGTCTGTTTACATCAGTTCCTGCAACAGAAATTTTCCCTGGCTGTATGAAGGGCTTTTTGGAGTTCTTTTGTACTGCTGTGGTTTTATATGCCAGACGTATACCTCAGGGGAGTGGAGGAGGGGGTGTGAGAATCTCATTTGAGGTTTCCAGTTCTTCAGCAAAACAAGGAGTCAAAACAGGATATTTCTCCTTTAAAGAGCAAGCAAAAGGGGAAATACGCTTAAGAAGAAAAAGTAACCCTTTAGACATTAGAAAATTAGCAAGGAATTTCACTGAGTTTTCTGTGTTGCTGTTCATCTTGGGGCTCTCTCAAAGGTCTCTTTTACGAAGTCTGCCTTCTGCTTGCTTTTTTAGTCTATTCTTAGGAATAGCCTGGTTTGCTCTGGTTTGCTGGAAGTCTTGCTTAGATGACTCAGATATTGACTGGAAGCTTTAGCTTTCTCAACACTGTTGCGGGGAGGGGCCATTAAGCAACCAGTCTCTTGAGCTAAATGACTGTTAAAAGCAAAAAAGCTGCACCCACGCTCGTAAGGTATATTGAGATCAGCTTCTGACATCCTTACTCCCACTGAACAGCCCTTTATTCTGGGACAATCACACTGCTTCCAGCAAGGCTGCTCATGAACTAAGGCCCTATCAGTGTTTAAGCGAAGGTGGCAGAACTTGGCCGCCTGTATTTCTGTCTAGCAGTGTACGAGTGTCCCTGCCTTCCAGTGTAGCTTCCATTCTGTGTAGCATCCATTCTTTATGCAGTGTTCATTGTCTTTCTTAATGGTCATTTTGCTCTGGTAAAATTCAGAAGCATTCATGGGCTGGGAGAGGTCCACCAAATGTAGAATCACAGTAACAGCTGTTCTGGAGATCTTGCATCTAGAGACCCTGCTGGGTCTGCAGCAGGAATGTCATGTTTGGTTTTAGCTAAGTTATCCACGAAGCTTTTGCTAAGTAGGACAGCCTTGAACTGGTTTATGTGACACGAGTGCCCTGTGACATTATAGGGGTGAGTGGGTCTTTTTTGGGGAGCCACAGGAGATGGTATTTAGGAACTTGTGAACAGGTTTTGTGGACTCAGCGTGACTCGTTGTCCACTGCAAATTGTCTTTTGTAGTTCTTTGAACAGGCTCTGAACACTTCTGTTCAGAGCTTCTCCTGAAAGCTCTCAAAATTAACGGTACAGTAAGTGTGAGTAAGTGCTGCTCAGAACAGGTGAGGATTGTGGAATGGCCCTAGAGACAAGTTTTACTTGTTTTCATTGAGTTCAGGAATCTGTTCCTTAATGCTCGCCTACAGTGTCTTGCAGAATAAGCAGAGCAGGCAACAAGTCTAGTACAAAAAACACACAGGAAGTATTCTGAACCCCATCTCTTCTCTAAAAACTGACAGCCTCTCTTTGTGTGCCATGGAAACACAGAACATTCACAAGCCTCTGCTACCTCTCCTTTCAGTAGCCAGTAAGTAAAACAAATAAACTTCTTCCTGAACCTCTGTGAGAATTCATGATTCAGGAATTTGAAGAATGAATCACAAAAATCTTCTGTAAGGGATACTGCCAGAGATATTAACTATTTAAAAACAGTATCAATGGTTGCAGAATATTTTTAGAACATTTTCCCCCAACTATTCGATTTTATTCTTCGCTATAATTTTTCTAGGGCCTGCTGAAAAGCTCAGTGTTCTCTGCTGGTTCAGCTAGTGCTGAGCAGGCTGATGCGTCACAAAAATAATTTCCATGTCAAGGCAGCTGTTTGTGGTGAATAGGAGTTAAATGACAAGTTGTTCCAGGAGTGCTGGAACAAGTGAAGCCTGATTTTCTCCAGATCTGTGTCTCATGCTTGACTTTGAGCTGTGTCTGTAACTGAGGCATTTCTTAGGTTGCTTTGCTATGCAGGCTCTCATCTTGGGTGATGTGTAGGATTGTTACACAGGGACACCTCACACAGGTCGTGTATCAGATGCATTTATAGGGTTCCTTACTCCTGTTGGGTCACTAATTTTTAGGAGGGTGATAAAGGATCACGTCTTTGATGCTTCAAGTATTTTTCCATCAGTTCTCTGGCTGGAGTGTTTTAAGATTAGTGGAGGGACAGATAAACACAGGCAGGCAAACACATGCCTACACATACATAGTGACCGCGTAAGTCCCGTTTCCTTGGGAAAGAATGATAATCATAGCAAATATTATGCAAGCTATACTAAAGGGCATGCAAAGCCAAGTGAAATGGATAAGACAGGGTAGCTTGAGGAGAAAACAATTAGGAAACAACCCAGAATAAATCATACAGAGCACTGGACCAGGCTGCCCAGAGAGGTTGTGGAGTCTCCTTCACTGGAGACATTCAAACCCCGCCTGGATGCGTTCCTGTGTGATGGACTCTAGGTGACCCTGCTCTGGCAGGGGGATTGGACTAGATGATCCTTCGAGGTCCCTTCCAACCCCTAGAATTCTGTGATTCTGTGATTCTGTGATTCATGCTGTTTTGTAATACTAGAAATCAGTGTGCTTCAGTGTTGGTTTAAATGAACATTTGTAAACTGTGTTTGGAAGCCGTGTTAGCTTATAAAAAAGCAGTGATGCTGCACTGTATTTTTTTTCATCAATGAGATGTAAAACGTGCTAATATATTTTTGTATAATTTCTGGTGGTGGTTAAACACCCGTGACTGGTTACCCAGCTACATTGCAGGAAACATGTCAGTATTTTGTCTTTCCTGTTACAGCAAGGTAACTACTGAGCCTGAGCTGCCTCTCTGTAAAAATACATGTTTTATAGTGAACAGACAGCCAGTGGAAGCCAAATATACCTCAGAGTAAAACAATGAGTTTGGTTCTCAGTGGCATCATGTAACATGGATGCAAACACACGTACCCAGTTTCAGGCCAGGGGATTGTGCCAGGCTCGTCATGTGAGCAGAGCATCTGACCCCACATGCTGGTGTGAGCTGGTCTACGTGAGAGACACGTACTCTTAGGTCATGTAAGAGCCTAATCATTACTTGTCTCTGTGATTTTACTGCCATTTGGCCTCTTGTGAATACTGGAATAAAGGACCTTATTCACAAGCTTAAGTAAGTGAAAATAAGGGTGTAGACAAGTTGTGTACAAGTATACAACTTGCTGAGTGGTTTTATTACTTTGCTCAGAGCTTGCCTGCCATGGATAAGCAATAAATGCAAATCTGTTATGTAATGAAACCTGTCATTGCATTTCTTGTGTCCTGTGGGACAGGATTCCTGTGGATCACAGCATCTTTCTTTACTTACATGTACCCTATTTCTGATGCAGTATTTTTCTGTTTTGCAGGTGATTTTCAAAGCTAAGTCAAAATATTCACCAGAGCTACTGAAATACAGGTAAGAACTATGCTAGCATTCAATGTGGTAAAGAAGAGTGGCCATGTGCTTGGAGAAACACTGTGTTTTGATAATGTGGCACTCATATCTCAGCTACTCATATTTATATACCAGTGTTTTTGATGATGGTCCTGAGGCCAGCTTCTTCCTACGACATTTAGAAGTCTTGTGTCATTTCATGACACAAGCATCATTTTTAGACATTTACATATTTCAAAGGCAAATACTTCAAATGTGAGCAGAAAACACTCACCCTGGTGATTTGTTTACAGGTTCTGCACGGTTGCATTGCTAGTGTTTAGACGACCCAGTGCTTTGGTGAAGGTAGCAGAGTGATGTATTTATTGTTGCAGGGATGAGTGGGACTGGTCATGTATTAATCCATGAGGTCAGTGGTAATAAAAGACTCAAAGTTTTGGGGAGATGAGAGAAGAGTTGTGGAGGGAAAGAGGTAGAGAGAATGGATTCAACCTGATGATGTGTTTGGGAGCTCGCAGTTAACCTACCCTGACTCCAAAGAGCTGATGTTACCGTAACTTTGCATTTAGGTGGAGAGATTTGTTTGGGGTCCTGTAGAGCAGGAGGGATTGTCAGGAATTACGTGAAAGCTCCCCAAAGGGCAGTAACATCCAGAAAGCTGAGGAAGAGCTCAATAAATTCATGTTTATTGTGGCATTGCTTAAAAGCCTCAGTTGTTTAGACAAGGAAAGAGAGAGAGGTTGTCTCTATTCTAAAGGAAAAAATTTACAAGCTGAAATCAGGATAGGAAAGCAGAGTAATTTGAAACTGGAATCTGTTGTTTGCTGGCTGTTCAGTAGAGCACAGTACTGTATCAACAGGTCAAATATTAACATCATTCTTGCTCTGGAAAGTTTGTCATCCAATTGGATTTTCATACAGCTGGAGAGGCAAGTGATTCAGAAACCATGTCTGGTAGAATGGCAGTGCAATGAGAGCAGGCTTGGGGTGGGCTTTTTGGGGCTGGTGAGGTGTGGGACACACAGGGTGTGAGGGCTGACTGAGGGATGTGGACTCCATGCTGAACCACAGCTCATGCAGAAATTGCCAAGATGGGAACAGGGAGGCTGCATCTGTTTTGGTTGCCTCGGGAATGCTTTCAAGCTAGTGGCCTGTGTGCATGCCTTGGCCACATCCCAAACCACAAGGGGCAAGAGCTGGATGCTCCCTGGTAAATGCCATGGCATGCAGATAAATTCACCCCACTTTTTTTTGCACTCTGGTTTCTGTGTGAAGGAAATCCAGGAGTATGGGCTGGCAGACAAGCAGAGCACACAGCAGCCAGGTCCCCAGCCAGCCCCCATGCAAGCGTGCCTGCCTGGGATGGGGCACATAAACAGGAGGAACAAAGAGGACGGCTTTGCACAGAGCCTGGACTGCAGGTCAGGGTGGTATAGGGCAGGTCTGTGAACAAGTCCTGGCTGGCTTTAAAGGTGGGAGGTAGAAGCTCTGAACCTCATCTGTTACTGATGTTTGTGACAAAGCTTTATTCCTGAAAACTTCTTGGAAATGTCTTTCTTCAGGCAAGGGGAGCGTGTGATATTTAGTCAATGCCCATGAAGTGACTACATCAGTACCCTGCTGATGTAGCTCTTGGAACGTTTCCGTTCCTAAACACTTATGCATTGTGACTGGAACTACTCATGCACAGACTACCCTCCCCACAACAGCTCCATGTCCACCCTGACACTTGACTACTGCATTTCTAACGCAGATCACTCGTGGACCAGGTCTGGCCTTTTATTTCTTATCCAACTCTGTCCGTAAAGGACTCGGGTAGTATTTTGTTTTAGTACCTAGAACCCTTAGCATGAACGTGGCTAGCCTGTAAAAGAGCCATATAGATAAAGCTGGCTTTGTTTCCTTTCTTATACGGGGCAGTTGAAGTGGTGGAAATGTTTGCACAGCAACAGCTGAGGTCCTGAATGTTGATTGTAACAGAAAGATCATAGAATCACAGGGTGGTTTGAGTTGGAAGGGACCTTTAAAGACCTTCTAGTCCAACCCCTGTCCCATGGGCAGGGATATCTTTCATTAGCTCAGGTTGCTCAAATCCTGATGGAAAGATGATTATGGATGATAGAAAGACACGTGGCTTACAGGTGGGAACTGGAGTCTGCTGAATTTGATTGCTGAAGGTTCACTTTTTATTTTTTCCCTCACATTTTCTTGAATAGGTGTCAGACCTTATTGCCTAGTATTGGCATTTCTGCAATAGATAATGCTAACACAAGCCTCGGACGCTGTATGGTTTCTGAGGAAACCACATACAAAATGCAGTAGCTTCAAACAATTTTTTCCAGTGAAACAAGATGAAACTCACCACACTCATCTGAATTTTGATTTTAAGCTCAAGGAAAAACTTAGGGGTGCATCCAGTCTGACATAGAAAGAGCAGAACACCCTGGCACGTGCCTTCCCCGGCCAGGCCAGGTTACACACAGCTCCTTTCAAGGCAGTAGCCCCAAAACGGGGATTAGGCACAATAGGCTTTTGAACAGTCACTGGGGCAGTCTGGAAGCACCTCTCCTGCCCTGTCTTTCTGTTTTCCAAAAAAAAACCCCGTACACTTATTCACGACTCATAGGTGCCCTTGTAGTTGAGCTTTAAGGATACATTCTGCCTTGAAGTGAGTTGGGAAAGCTTCTCACAGCTGCAGGAACCCGAAACCTGCCCTGAGAGACACAGCCTGCATCTCCATCAGTGCTTATTCAGAAGTTCAGCAACAATGCTTCTATTGTCAAAACAAGCAGCCATTTCCCCAGCCACATTGTGTTAATAAGGGGCATGGAAGGTCATTATGTGAAGAGCTGCACAACTGACTGGGCCATGACAGCTCACCCTGGCATGTCTGGGAGTGTGTGGGCATGAGAGCATGGCAGTGTCTCTGTCAAAGAGGAGCTGGACCTGGGAGCCATTGAGCCTTGCTGGTTACAAGCCAGCATCAAGGGCACGCAGGCTGCCCTGAATCAGAAGGCTCCTTTGATTAAGCTGAGCAAAAAGAGAGCATGCACATACTGTCTCAAGCAGGCAGCATGTAAGAGCATACCTTTCCTTGTAAGCCCCAACCCCACAAGAATACTTGACCTGCACTGCAATGGAGGAGCAGAGATGAGGCTATTAAATAGACTTTGGGAGCAGAAGGAAAGGAGGACACGTGACCATCACTTAAATACTTTAAAGATATTAATAAAAGCTGTAAATGTATCACCACTATGAGTGGGAGCCACTTTCTCCAGAGGAAGCTGTGTGAGAGAGGAGCCTCAGGACTGCAGTGCTTCCAGCATTGCACTGTGAGGTTTAAAAGAACTACCTCTTGCTGCTCCTCCTAAAAACAGAGCCCTGCCCTGGAAGGTTAAGTATAAGCACAATCTTCCCCCTGAGAGGGAATTTCCATGACTGGCAAGGAAAAGACAGCATCCTCACTTACTGCCAGATGTAGCTGGAAAGAAGGGCACTGATTCACAAGCAGGGACTTTTAGGCTTTCAGTTCTCCCTGTTACACATTCTAAAAGTCTCAAAGGTACTCGGCACTGGTGAGACCGCACCTGGAGTACCCTGTCCAGTTCTGGGCACAGCAGGATGGGAAGGACATTGAGGTGCTGGAGCAAGTCCAGAGAAGGGCAACGAGGCTGGTGAGAGGTCTGGAAAAGAAGCCTTATGGAGACCAGCTGAGGGAACTGGGGTTATTGAGCCTGGAGAAGAGGAGACTGAGAGGAGACCTTATTGCCCTCTACAACTACCTAAAGGGAGGTTGTAGTGAGGCTGGTGTTGGTCTCTTCTCCCCAGTTGCTGATGACAGGACTAGAGGAAATGGCCTCAAGTTCCATCAGGGGAAGTTTAGGTTGGAGATTAGGAAGAAGTTCTTTACTGGGAGGGTGGTTGGGCACTGGAATGGGCTGCCCAGGGAGGTGGTGGAGTCACCGTCCCTGGGGGTGTTCAACAAACGGGTTGATGAGGCACTTGAGGCCATGGTCTGATGGTCTAATGGCTAGCAATATGATGGGATAAAGGTTGGACTTGGTGACCCTGGAGGTCCCTTCCAACCATAATGATTCTATGATTCTACACCCCTTCCTTTCTTGCCCTCTCAAAAGAAGGCAGCTTTGCCTCAGCCTTGTGGGTGGATTGATGCTATCGCGAAAGGATATGAATATGTGGGGAAAAAAATCACCATTAGGTATTTTTGAAGAATCAGAATTTGATTCCTCAGGGACATTCTGGATGTTTGCTGTCAGCCAGATTCACAGTTCCCAGCAGGCATTAAAAGCTGTGGCCAAGACCTCTTGTTCAGTGGCTGCAAATTATGACCCTTATCAGTAATTACCTTGGTCAGCAATGATATTGAAGTAAGCACACACCTGAAATGGAAACATGCACTTTTTTATTTTACTTTTTCTTTTTTTTTAAGTGAAAAGCTTCACAGCTGTGTGTAGGAGTAAAGAGGAATTAGAAGCAGATTTCCTTGAGTATTGCAGGTATTGCAGGTGTCTGTGCTGGGTAGGTGGGAAAAAACAGGTGAGAAACAGATGAGAAAATCAGTCCAGCTTCTGGGCTTCTGTCTGTCCCATTCCTGTTCCAGCTCTGCTCCTGTGGTTGTGCAAATGCACAGATGGCAAAATTCCAACCAGGAATCAATATGCATACTTAAATTTCTTAATGTTTCTTTCAAGAGGTTGCCCATGACCAAGTTATTTAGAAAAAAGGACAGAGAGGAGGCTGAGGAACCAGTAATGCAGAGATTTTTCCTGCTGTTAGATGCTTGCCTAATTTAATATGAAATCTGGCAGCGATGCTTCTCATGGCAGTGGTGCTGTAGTAAAACCAGGGTCAAAACCAGTCCATTCCAGGCAATGCAACCTTTTGCAAGGTTTTGCCTGTCAGTGGGTGCTCAGAGGGTTTGTGCTGGGGATGAAGTGCACGCTCTAAGAAAGTACCTGTGTATTTGAAGTAGTTTTTAAGAACTGTGTTGTATTTCTGCTGCAGACACCCGTGTTTTGCTGCTCGACATGAGTTTCTTTACTTACAGCTTGTTGTGTAACTGTAAAAACAGGTTTGAAATAAGCTGAGTTAATCGCTCCAGCACTCTGGAGCACTTTGGTTTGGGCTCGGGTGGCTGGTCAGCCTGGCAGCTGTGGCAGCCCAACACACACCACTTCCACTGCGCAGAGCGCAACTTCCATCTCATGACTGACACTTGCTGAACAATGTGGCTAAAACTGTTTTCTCCTCACTCTCCCAGGTTGCCCCTCTACCTGGCTTCTCTTTTCATAAGTCTCCTCTTCCTCTTGGTGAATTTAACATGTGCAGTATTGGTGAGGACACAGAATTCAGAGAGAAAAGTCATTGTCTCTGTCCGGGTGGCAATTAATGACACGCTGTTTGTGCTGTGTGCTGTTTCACTCTCCATCTGCCTGTATAAGATTTCCAAGATGTCTTTAGCCAACATTTACTTGGAGTCCAAGGTAAGGTACATTTTCAGTTCTTTTCAAGTACCTTCTCAGAGAGAAGGGCAGTGTGAGGCAAAGCCACACTGTTCTTTAGATCCCCTGAGAGGTGGAGGCCTTAAATTTCATGGCTTGCACTTGGCTGGCCATCCTGCTCAATATATGAATTAAATTTTAAGTGCTAGCAAGGGTGCTTTGGGCTGATACCAGTGACTCCAAAATATGTATTTTTGAGGCAGAGTTTACAGAACTTCCTGGCTGGAGTTTCTCACAGCTGTTTTTCAAGTGGGTAACTGCTTTCTCCAGATCCCTGTCTGAAGACCACTTCATTTCAGTACTGATACACAGAAGTGGTCTGTACTTTGGGATCCTTCAGCTTGTCAAATTATTGACTGATTAAATTGAATATTTAAGGCAGCAGCATGCTGAAGATAAGCCAGATAGAGGAATATGAATCTCCCTTTATACATTTGCATACTGTCCTATAGCTAATGTGTTTTAAAAGACTGAATGCATTCTAAATTCAGCTGAGTGGGGAGAAGGGGAAAAAAAGTCTCTCATATTACTCTACAAAATGTTCTTTAAAAAAATATTGTCAGGTTTACAGCTTTGCACACATTCAGGGGTCAAGGTGCTGGGTGGCATCACATAAGCCTGCAGTGTTTATTGTAAAATCAGTGAAGGTGTTTGTATTTCTAAACAATGAAACAGGGCTTTCAAAGGTCCTTGTGTTTGCAGTAGATGACAGTTGAATCTTAAAACAGATTATTAGTTTAACCAATAGCACGTTACCCTCACCACAACAAACTTTTCAAAAATGTAAGTTTCAGCTACTATTTAGAAAATCTTACAATACAATTCCCCTCTCCATTTACTTAATCAGATGAAAGGAGCACTTTTTCTGTTTAATCGAATTTGGCCCAACTGCACAGCAACTGAAAATTCATGGCTGAATAGGAGATTTAAAAACACAGCTTAGTTTGTTTTGTTTCTTTTGAGTCTGTTACTTGCTGACCAAAGGGCATGGGCAATGGATTATTTTTACTAGTAAGAAAAAAAATTTCTACTACTGAAAACCACGGAAGTGTAAATCTCAGTAACAAAGCAGTGTTAATCTAAGGGAGGCTTTGGGAGATTACTTTGTTCCGTTTCCTCCTCCTGCAGGAAGCTTGATCTTCTTTACTTCAAGTTATTTCACAAAAACCAAACAAACTCTAACAGAACTGCAGAAAGGAAGGGACCGAACTCTCAGCTGATGAGAGTTTGGATGTGGAAATGAGAATTAAAGAGCTCTTTGCTCCTTTCTGCTGACCTGAACTGGGAGTTCCTCTGAGGACTTCCAGTAGGATTTGACTGCGTATACTTAGGGATACAGGTGGTTGGAGCTCACAGTGAAAAAACATCCTGGTTTAATCTGCTACTGTTGTGCTGAAGAAACTAGCTGAGGAAGAAAAATCCATTCTCTGCAGTGAAATGGTGGAAGTAGCATTGGAGATAATGCATGCTCTGAGGTGCATGTAGATAGGCATCGGCACTGGCAGCTTTTGATTTGCATCTCCCATCTGCTGGCACCTATCTTCTGACCACACGGAGGTGAATGCATTTGCACATGTGGGGAACCAGCCTGATCTGTGCCAAGGCTACAACAGCACCAAGAAGGTTCGAGGTCCACAGCTCTGCCCTTAGATGCTAGCCTGGAGCAGTTCTGTGCTGGCCAGAAGCATCATGTAGTGGGACATGCTAGAAACTCCAGGCTTCCCCTCTTTTCTGTAGGGACACGTGACTGAGAAAGGATTCCCTTGGCTTTACTTTTACTGCTGCACTCTCCTTTCCCCAAGCCACTAAGTATATTTTACTGGCAGCAAAACCAGGGCACTTCTACCCCCTTTTTTTCTGTGTGGTAGGATTGAAGTTTGTTAAATCTTTAGCATAGTTAACTATTAGCTAATAAGGAATGACACCTATGTAGGGAAACCTGTATGGGGAAATAACTGACCCCATTCTGCCCTTAACTTCTGTTATGTTCAGCCCATAGATACCACTGAGCTGGGACACGGTGTGTGCCAGTCAGCAGCTCCTCAGGGCTGAGGTTGACTGCAGTGGGGAGTTTGTGATACTCCTGAGCTTGACAGTTCCCTGAATCAGGATTACTTTGCTGGGGAAGCAGGCAGGCTAGTTTTCTGCAGGCTTTTCTGACTATTCCATGAGCCCCTCTTTACTGACACCCACCAGGGAACACCCAGCCCCAGGAGCTTGGCCAGCAGAGCCGCAGGGGCAGTGCCCACCAGCACGGGTGAGCAGCACAGGGGCTCTGGTTGTCTCCTGATAGCCAGGGGTTCTGGGCATGGTTACTTGGTTGCTTTCCCTGATACTTCACTAGGGGTTCTGTTCTGTCTGTGCCCTACCTGCCCAGCACTTCGGGCCTCTGCCCCTTGGCTGCAAACCTGGCAGCGCAGTGCGTGAGTGCAGGGAAGAGGGTGCTGACCCCCCTGTCCCCTGCACTGGTACCAACGGCCTGGCGAGGGGAGGAGCAGCTTCCCCTTCAGCCTCTCACAGATGAGAGGAGCTCATCCTCCTGGCGTGGGTCTCTGCCAGGAGAGGGAGAGGGCAGGGCTCATCAAGCAGATGGCTGCAAGGTCTTTTGCTGCCCTAAAAACACACAGAGCTTTAACCCATCTTTCCTCCTTTGGCTGTGCAGAGCACTATTCCAGAGCCAACTGCACAGAATTTACTTTGAGCTCCTTCCTTTCTGTACATTTGCCTGCCTCTGTGGTCAGACTCATGGATCCCAGTAGCCGTGGCTCCTGAATTCCTCCTTTCTTGCTGCTACAACCACCCCTGTGCTGGAGTCTCACTGAATCAGGCTCTTTCTCCTGCTCTGTCCATTTTTGTCTCTAAGGCTTAGGAACTGTTCTGATTTCACACTCTGCAGTCCCATTCCTCCTCTTGTGCCCAAGCTCCCACTCACAGACTGCCCTGCCCAAAGGCCATGCTTCCACTTAGTCTCCTCTGTGTTGACATTTGGTAAGGCAGGATGTTCTGTTCCTGTCTGCACTGGGTTTAACTGCTGACTGCTGCAATCTGCTCTGGACTTCAGTGCACAGCCAGCAGTCGTAAAAAAGATGCAAGGTTGCATCATGCTAGCTAGCCAGCATCTGGTACAGGATGCTCCACAGCTAATGCACAGCTGAAGGCTGAATTCCCTTGCTCCATCTGATACCAGTTGTAGTTCTTAGGTGTTTTCATTGCTCTGCAATGTACAGTGCATTGTACAAGTGTACAGTAAATGTACAGGAATTAGTCACAGCCCGTCTTGGTAAGGGCTGGAACTGCTGCCATAGCCTGGAAACCACTGAACTGATAAAATACAGGAATATACATAGTATAGGGTATACTGATCAAAGAAAGAAAAAGCCAGTTGCATTAGGCAGAGTAGCATGACAACCCTTGAAGTCCATGCAAAGCAATGTTCTTATCAACTGCCCTTATGAATAATAACCTGTGTTTAAATCTCTTCCAGGGCTCATCTGTCTGTCAGGTGACAAGTATAGGAGTGACTGTTATACTACTTTATACCTCACGAGCCTGTTACAACTTGTTCATCTTATCATTTTCCCAGACCAAGAAAGTCAATTCTTTTGATTACGATTGGTACAACGTATCAGATCAGGCAAGTATGAAAATATCTGCTATTGAGAAAAACTGATTCTCTATGGGATGGCTGGTTTCCTAAATGCTGTGACAAGAGGAATTAATATATTAAAATCCTATTTTTTTTTAATTATTATTCAATGCACTATGGTTGTTTTGCTTCAGGAATACAAATTTCTGTTAATTTCATCATAAGGAGGAAAAAAACCCTCAGTGCTAAAAGAAAGATGAGAACAGAGAGAAGCTCCCCTGGAGTAACAGGGGCTGGAACTTTATGGCCAGAATATTTGGTCCCATTTACCCCGTGGAGGCAGACATGGTTCATAGGGAGCTCTGCAGAAAAATTTAGGCCTAAGTAGTGACTTAAGTCACTACTACTGATTTTTTAACATCTGATCTGACTTGTGACATTAGAGTTGCCTGCATTTTGGGGTAAATTATCTGAGCCATATGTAAAGGGCCTGGAACTAAGGAGGAGGTACTCAAATTGGTACCAGAATCAAGAGTCACTTTTAAAAGTACAGCCCAATGTTTCTACTGTGGTGCTGCCTCAGGTCACCTGTCAGAACCATTGCCTTTTTCTCTTATGTACAAAACACATGAAAGGACAGGATTTGCCCTCTGTCACTATAGTGAATGGTGCAGGGGAAATCTAAAGAGGAGTTCAAAGCTAGTGCTAGAGGAACAGCATGGTTATTCAAGCTAAAAATGCACACCAATTTGAAGGGATCCAGGCCTTAATTTTGAAAAGCCAGATTGCCAGCAGTGCCCTTGAAGACCAGGGCATTGATTGTTCCTTCACATATTCCAAGCAGGAAAAGGACTGGAAAACAAGTTTCTCATTACCTCAATCTAATCACTTGATAATATGGTTGCTTGCCAGGCTCTTAGGCTGGGAAGACCCCTGCATTAAACTTTGATTTTGCTGAAGGAAAGATAGGAGGAGGAGAAGGAGAGAGGAAGAAAGGTAAAAGGGAAGTCATGTACCAACAAGATAGAATATTATTTTATTTTATTTTATTATTTTATTTTATTTTTATTAGTATGCCTTTAATCATTAGCCAGGTGGGTCTGGCTTTACTGCTTGGAATTTCTGGCCATGTTGTCAAGCATTTCAGCAACTTAAACATAAGAAGACATGTTGCCTCTTGCACCTTTACATGAGCCACCATCTTTATTTTTAAACACCTTTCTCTTTGACTTTTCAACAGGCAGATCTGAAATGTCAGCTGGGAGATGCAGGTTACATAGTGTTCGGTGTGATCCTTTTCATCTGGGAGCTCTTGCCTACTTCCTTGGTTGTGTATTTCTTCCGTGTCCGAAACCCTACAAAAGATCTAGTAAGTGGAATTCATTAGTGTGTTTGTTAGCATAATGTCCAGGCAGGCGTGGAGGGCTCAGCTTCTGAGGGAGGTTTTCTTCTTCATGTTTTGACTTCTCTTTTTCAATGTCTCCTTGGCAGAATAAAAGCAATGCAAACTTCCCACTTCTTTATACTAAGTCCTCATGAGAGAATCACAGAATCACAGAATCCTAGGGGTTGGAAGGGACCTCGAAAGCTCATCCAGTCCAACCCCCCTGCCAGAGCAGGGTCACCTAGTGTCCATCACACAGGAATGCATCCAGGCGGGTTTTGAAAACTCATTATATTTTGAGAAACTCATTATATTCACGCCAAAAGAAGACAAGGTGTTTCTCAGGCAGTTTATCTTCAAAATCAGGAACGTTCTTACATTTAGAGACATCTTCCCTTTGGGTTAATGCAGTACTTCACTGGAGTCAGTGGAAAAGGAGTTTGCTATCCAAAATTGGGATCTTCTATCACATAGCAGTGAAAATGGTTGTGTGCTAAGTGTTCGGTGACATCAATTCAATAATAGGTTGAATTCTTTCAGCCCTGTACCCATTGAATTGTTTTCATGTCAGAAACCGATAGCCATAATAAGCACTTGCCAACATTTTTGTTTGCTATTTCAGCAGAGCAGAGATTAAGGTGTGAGTTGTAAGGATAATTCACAGAATCACAGAATCCTAGGGGTTGGAAGGGACCTCAAAAGATCATCCAGTCCAACCCCCCTGCCAGAGCAGGGTCACCTAGAGTCCATCACACAGGAACGCATCCAGGCGGGGTCCCTGTAAGTATCCTTAATATCTAGGTGGTTAATAGGTGGACAAGCATCTTTTTATAGCTGTAGGCAACATCTCCAGGTTAGCACGGGATATGCTGGTTGACAGGCACAAGAGGAATATCAGCCCTGCACTAGGGTTACTGAGGTCTCTGTTTCTGTGGGCCAGACCAAACCAAAGCTAATAGTCCCCAAGAAGGATGTGAATTGTAAATTCACAAGTAAGAGAAGCAATTAGTAGCATAATTTTTTAGGGAAGGCAATGGATTTTATTCTCACGTGCAGATTTCAGGGACAGTGATAAAGCCAAGCTGAACAAGGAAGTAGCAAATCCCCACCAGTATAAAGCCCTTCTTACTGTTCACCTGTGATACCTGACATCACACTAAGAAACCCCATGGACCCCAGTGTTCACCATAAGATAAAATAAATCTCAGCCCTGCTCCTGCTTTGGAGTTAGTCAGGACAACTGCAGAGAGAGGAAATGTTTTAAAGGACAGTTCAGTGGTGCTGCTCTTCTAAAAAATGACCACAGAGAGGTCTCATGTTGTTTAAAGTGAGTTCAATAAGGCTAGACCTAGTGTTCTAGTTTGGATAGTGTGGGAGGGATTCACAAGAGAATGTAAACAAGGGATGTGGTCTCAACTCTGCTTTCAAAAAGCTGCTCACCAAAAAAAGACCTGGAATCCCACTCAAGCAAGAGCTCAACTGGAGTCATACAGGCAGCATTCTCTCACAAGACAAAGAGCACTGCAGTAATGCCTATGACATTATATTTTTGCCTTGTGATTTTCAGAAAGCCTTAAATCCCCGACTTCATAAAGACACAGTTCAGAAGAGCCAATCTGTGACACCACTTCTTCTGTGGGTACCTTTTTTTAGGATAGACACTATTTGTCATAGTGGATAGCTCACATATGGATTTTTCTTACACAAGAAAAATGTTTAAGCTAAAAAATGTCATGGTAAGAGGAAATCTTGAAACAACTTTAGAAAGAAACAGAAAATGAGAAGACTGTAGCAAGGCAAAGCTGAACTTCAGTACAAGTATGCCACAAGAGGGAGACAAGGGCCACGGGACTTTAATGTGTTCAGTAAGTGAACTGTTAACAGCAGTTAAATATCAAATGGTCCAGTGGTTGAAAACACTTGGCCAGAAAGCATGAGACTGGATTTAAAACAAACTCTTTTAGTTAAAAAATCGTAACAACTCTGCTTTAGTAAAAATCAAAAATGTTCTTTATTTTTAACAAGGAACAATCCCAAGAAATAGCTGTTCTTTGGCTTTACGTTTCATTCAGGACATGAGAAACAAAAAAGTTTGAGTGGAGACAGCCTGCCCTCAGCACTGTTCAAATGTCAGTCTCTGCTCCCCAGAGGATTACAGCCTGGAACGAGCTGTTTGTGTGCTTTGGTGCTGACACGGGGTGACTGCAGCACACTGTCCTTTGCCTTGCTGTACACTCAGCCAGGCAAATGTTGGAAATGCAGAGACGACAGAGGTGGACCTATTTTTAGTTCATCTTTGTCAAAGTTATTTAACATCAAAAAAATAGGGGGAGATTAAACTGCTCTCCTTAAGGCCAAGAAGTTGTCATCCTGGTTTATCCACAGGTATAGGGAACCCTGTTCCCTGGGGATGGAAGCGGTGGATCAGGGGAAGAGGCTCAGCTGGGTCCTAGGTGTCTCTCTGCACTGTTTCCAGATTTGAACTGACCTTCCGAATCTTGTCTGTTTTCTGGTTTGATTCATAGGGAAATAAAAGCAAAATGCTTTGTAGATGAAGGAGTTACATGTACACCCTTTTTCCTGTTTTATCAAAGAACTTTTCTTTGGGATTTGACCCTCACAGCACTGTAGGGTGGATACTGAAATTGCTCAGAGAGATCCTAGGGGGCTTTTCAGTTGTGGTTTCATTAAGCAGGGTGTCAAGATTCAGCACGATCATTTCCTGTGGCAAGGGGGGTAACGCAGCAAGAGGGAGGGTTACGAATGTGGGAGGTAAAACCAAATCTCTTTAGGTGTTTCATATCCTTCAGCTCCTCAGCTGCTTCCCTGCTGCTCACAAGTCAGCTGGCTAAAAGTGCAAAGTGTCCAGGATGGACAGGAGTTCAGCAGGCAGGTTAAATGCATCCTGGAGGGTGGTTTCAGAAATGGGTTGTGTTGGTTAGGTAGAATGAAGGAAAAGGAAAAGCCATTAAAGTCAATAGACTAGCACTAAGCTGGTGGAGAAAAACAGAAAATGCAAAAAGATTTCTATTGTCTACAGCAAATGTAAAATTGCCCATTTTCTTTTTGGAAGCTGGGAGATGAAGTCTGCAGTGATGACTTCTAGAAGTCAGATACCAAGCAGTTTGTCTTTATCTGTTGCAAGTACTGACTGAGGTTTCCCTTCCCTCAGGCCAACGCAGGAATGGTCCCGAGCCATGGCTTCAGTCACAGATCCTACTTCTTTGACAACCCTCGCAGATACGACAGTGATGACGATCTAGCATGGAATATTGCACCCCAGGGGGCACAGGGCAGGTGAGATACAAAAGGGAACTGCTTGCTTCCTGTAACAGAAACTGGAGGAGAAAGAGCTCTCCCACGCTGCAGAAGACTGCAGCATACATTCCAGGGGGGTGAGGGGAAGCTGAAGTGGAAAGGCAGCACCAAGTGACTGTAGGGATCCACGGGCCCCACAGAGACTGCGAGGTCACAAGAATGAAAATGGTTACATAATTTAGAATCATACAATCATAGAATTGTTTTGGTTGGAAAAGACCTTTAAGATAGAATCACAAAATCATAGAATCATTAAGGTTGGAAGAGATCTTCAAGATCATCCACTCCAACCACCTACCTACATCAC
>VZRW01005112.1:46913-82255 GCA_013398125.1 Aegotheles bennettii
ATTCTAATACCCAATCAACCTTACAGTGAAAAAATTTTTCCTAATGTCCAATCTGAATCTCCCCTGCTGCAATTTAAAGCCGTTTCCTCTTGCCCTTTCACTATGGGCACGGCAGAAGAGAGCGACCCCCGCATCACCACAACCTCTTTTCCGGGAGCTGTAGAGAGCGATGAGATCCCCCCTCCTCTTCTCCAGACTGAACATCCCCAGCTCCCTCAGTCATTCCCCACCAGACATGTTTTCCAGTCCCCTCCCCAGCTTTGTTGCCCTTCTCTGGACACGCTTCAGCACCTCGATGTCTTTTTTGAAGTGAGGGGCCCAAAACTGAACCCAGCACTCAAGGTGCAGCCTCATCCCATCTACTTAGTGGGTGACTTTGTCATAGAATGAGATCAGGTTGGTCAAACAAGACCTTCCTTTCATAAACCCATGCTGGCTGGGTCTGATCCCCTGATTGTCCTGCACGTGCCATGTGATGGCACTCAGGATGATCTGTTCCATGACCTTGCCCAGTACAGAGGTCAGGCTGACACGCCTGTAGTTCCCTGAATCGTCCAAGTGATCATCAAGTCCAAGTGTTAATCCAGCACTGCCCAGTCCCCATTAAACCATGTCACTAAAAACATTTAGGATTTAAGAATTGTAACAGCATGCCACTCTTTGAAAAACTCAGGTCAGATCTTTGGGTTGCACGTCTCACCCTCCATTTCTTCCAAGAGTGGCCTAAGAAGTGCCATTTACTACTTTAAGTGTGTGAGCAAGGCAACCTAGACAAACAGCTGTTTCCCTGTCTTCAGAGAGAGCCGGGCAAAGAGAGGTCTCTCAACTTAAGTTGCCCTGTAACTTGTCTAAATGTCTTGGGGTTTACCTGAATTGAGGGAGCATTTGCTTTCCCACTTGCTGAAAGGTTACGCAAATCCACCTCACTGCTGAAATCCCCCACAGCTCAGAACTGGCACCGTTTTCCATGGGTAACTGAGCCTTGGGTAAGGATTCCCTTGCAGGACGGAGCAGCTCACATCAAGCACGGTAGCACCCAATGCATAGAAGGAAAGGCACTGTCAGGACACTCCCCCACCCTGAGAGGAGGCTCAGTCACGTGTTATTCAATTGCTTCTTCCTTCACCTACAGTATGCTAAGGAGTAGGATTTGTGTAACCAGTCATCTTAAAATGAAGGCTACTTTGCTAACTGTAGCAAGCACACCCAGATCTGGCTCTTGTCACTCCTTGAGCTAAGTGTGGAGTCGCTGTCTCTGAGCCCAAGCCGTGATTCAGTAGAGCTGGGCATTCACAGGTACCACCCATCCAACCCACGTCAGTTTTTCACACCGTAACAAAGCACAACCGAGGCTGCTGGAGGCGACGTGCACTGGCCTGGGATCCAGCCTATAGCTAGGGGCACCTCCTCTCCCTTCCAAGGCGTGAGGGAACCAGAAACACTGGTACCACAGGCACAAACCAGCCCCGTGCATTGTCTCACACTGCTGCTCGTGGGAGAAAAGCCAGCGTGCCAGAGCGGCCAACCGAGCACCCAGCCCTTGAGCATGGACACAGGAGGCTGAGGGCCGTTGAGGACGTGGCATGGGTTAGCAGCACCGTGTCTCGGGGTTTCCAACACCTTCTGGATTAGTGAAGCAGAAAGGGGAGAGTCTTTAGTCAACTAGAAGAGTTAGCAGTGAGTTGAGAACATTGGGCCAAAATAGTTGACAGATCAGAAGAATAAATAGCTGTCTGAACCCCTGGTGGGGTTTTATTGCATTTTTGCACTTCGGCGTGAGAAGTCCACCTTCGTGACTGCATTTTGCACATGTTCACCAAGAAGGTATCTGCAGAACCAACCTACCAGTCACTAATTCTTCTGTTTTCTTTTTAAGTTTCTCTCCAGACTACTACGACTGGGGCCATCAGAACAACAGCTTCATGGCTTACATAGGATCCCTCCAACAAGACCCAGCACTGGACACAGACCGGCCAAGCCCAATATAACTTCAATCACCTACAGCATTCTAGGACATTCCAATAGTAAAACAAATGTTCTGAAAAGCAAAGCTTAGCAATTTTTCTTCACCTTTTGGTTTTTAGAAGTGTTCTTATGCACAGATAAATGAAGAACTTGTCTTTGCCACGAGCTTTTCATAGTTCAAGGAGAAATATAAGCTAATCATTTAAACTTTGAAGACTGTTCTAATTAATACCTTGTTCCGAGCCATGGTATTTTTGGCTTTGAATAGAGTTGTTAGAAGGTATAATTTAATCATTTTATGCTCATTTTAAAAGAGCAAATTTCATTAAGTGAACGGGCATAATTATTTTCTAAGTATTTTTATTTTTACACTGTGTATTAGGTTAGAAATACACAATCATAATGAACACACTGTAAACACGTGACTGGGTTGTTCAAACGCATGACAGCAGCGATTCTTACATGCACATAAAAGTCTGTAAGGGAAAAATATCAACCCGATTAAATACTGTCTTTTCAAGTTATGCTACGATCTCAGAGCACAATTTACTTTGGATCATCACTGCTTACACCATGTGGCAAGATGGCTACAGGCTCAAAGTCATCTATGCTCTAGTTGTGATCCCAAAGCACACTGCACTTCTAAGTAAGAAAACTGTTCTCAGCAGCTCTAGGGACAGCCTCGAAACAGCAAACATGGGCATCTGCTCTGGCTGGAGCATTGTGAACTGCAAAACAGGCTGAACATTTGTAAGTTTGAAAAAATAAAGTTATGTGATCATCTCTGTTCAACCATTTCTAGCTCTATTGTGTAGAAGAGTAACTCAAATACCTAGCCAGGGAGATGGATACACATAACAGTACTTATTTACTTAATAAAAACCTGCAGGCTGGGAATAGAGCAAGAGCCAGGAATACATGAAGTAGAAAAACCTCAAGTGGACCTAGAGAATAAATTCTGCATAACTAGCAGAAGGTCAGCAAAGCTGTGCTTCAGCCTTATATGTTCAGGGATAAAATTTGCAGGTTTGTGGTGGACATGGTGGATAAATACTGTTCTAAAATGTGACATTTCCACATTCTCTAACCCAATCCTCCTCAATCCAGGAAAGGTAAATTAAATTTCTGGGGTCTTTGTGGCAAAATCAAAGCACGAGCCTTGCCTCTGACAGAAACATCCTGCCAACTGCTCACCTTCCAGAGCTTCCATTAGTTTCTTCACTTCTTCCCCAACTTTCACTGAAGAAAACAAGCCAATTAAAATATCAGCCAGAGACTAAAAAAGGTGTCACAGGGTTGGGAGAATAACAGAAGTTTTATTAAACCCTTTGGAGTTCTACAAACATGTTTGTACAAAACTGCCTGAAGACCTAGTGCAAGAAAAGTCTGCAGCAATTACATTTTCTTTACAGTAGCTACAGCTGCACAGCAAATATTTAATTATGAAAATTCTGTGCTTAAAACAAGCTTAATCCCTATGCCACAGCATGCAGGCAAAAAAGTAGAATTACAAAAGTGACTGTAACCAGAGTAATGAATTAAATACTCTCAGACACAAGAGATTTAAACAACAACATGAAATAGAAGATCTTAAATTTAAATTAAATCACTAATTATCATCACCTGTAACAGTACTTACCCACTTCAACTGAGGATGAAATTTGTGTATCAAATTTTTTAGTAAGATAATTTGTTAAAAATATGTATGTATGGAGTGAAACGGAGAGCTGCAGAAACCCTTTAGGGAGAATAATTTCACAAGAAGAGCCAGAAAAAGTATTTACAAAGTTGATTTTATAAGCTGTTCTGAGAAAGGGACAGAACGGACCCAACTTCATTTCAAAATAAACCATTTTGTCACTTAAAACAATTGGATTTAAACAGTGGCTAAATTGGGCCATATTCATACAGAAACATATTATAATTCTGCCACATGAATTTCTGATGTGCTGACATGGCACAATGGGCTGCAAACAGCAACAGCCTCACAGGGTCCATTCATCTTCTGAGATGAGTGAGAATTAAAGCTCATCGTTTTAAGCTTAATTGGCTGACATCTAAATAAGTTAAATAATTTCTACCAAATGTAGTTGAAAGGTAAATTCAATGAAAAGTAAAAAAATTTCCAAATGAAAATCCAAAAATTACATTCACAAAAAGAAGTTGTAGCAGAAAATATTTTAATTTGCATTTGATCGATTCAAACATAGCAAAGATTCAGAAGTGTTTAGATCTCAGTAAGCAGTTCCACCATTGAGTTGGATTTTAATAAATATTACATTTTAATAGGCTCGTGATATGGAGGAATTTTAAAATGATGGATGGCTGATTGCTGCTTTATAAACATAAGCATTTAGATTATTTACAACATATTACAGGTCATCTCCCAGAAAAGCACAAAGCAAGGTCAGATAAAGGCAACCCAACCATCAAAACACAAGAAGAAAGTGTGGCACAGTGTATTTCATGCACATACAATGACATACAGCACAAATCTGCTGAGATAGGAAAACACTTTTGTTATTCCAGCTTACACAAGTCTCTATATCTTACTGTTCTGAATCTGTATTCTCACCTTCCTCCTCAGGCACTGAAGAGCAAGATTTTAAACAACAGCGCCCTATGTTTTATCTATGTGGTTTACACCAAGTCTTCATGACTTGGGAAAGATGAAGCATTTTTGTCTTTGTCTTCTCCCTACCTCTGGGATTACAATCAGTGTGTCATCTATACAAGAAATGTACTTTTGCTCTGAAATGAATGGCAGACAACGTCGACAAGCTGATCTCCAACAGGGAGTTGGAATTTAAAACAGTTTACAGGTCACGGACAGGGTCACTAGCCTTATTCTTTAGTATAAAAACATCTGTACATTTCTAAAATTTAATATATAAAGAACTAAGTTGTTTGATTCACATGGCAAAACTTCATAGGCAGCATAGTCACAGAATGTGCATCAAATACAGTAAAAAAGATGGTGACAGGAAAATTGTTTCAACTGGATCTGTAACAGGAAAAATCTTACATCCTACATCTACTGTGACAGTGAAATGAAATGCCTTCCATCTTAGATCACCAAGTGATGTGTACCTTCAAGTGCAATTCTGTTCAGTTGCATTCCTGTGTTTTCATGATGCAAAGGAAAAGAAGAAAAGTTCCCATCTCTATGTTCTTACCCAACAGTATTAACCTTGCCTGCATTGTGCCAACAGGCTTTGCAAGGAGCAGGTGTCCAGTATCTACATGCCTGAACCTCTCACCTGTCCCATGGGCAAGTGCACAATGCCAGTCTGTGATGCTGCTGCAGGATCTGTAGATTTTAGCCAGGCACAGGTGGAAAAAAAGAAAAATAGCAAGTTGCATTCCCAGAAGAAGGCCGGAAGCAATTCACTTTCCCCACAAAGCAAGGGGGAAAAGGGAAGAAACAATTGTAAGTCTCAGGTCCTTCCTGGGGCAGCACAGACAACATAGTTTATTTTTAACTAGAAAGTCCTGCCTAAAGCTTTAGGCACTAGAATATATAATACAGATAAATGCCAGCTATACAGCATTCTTCCCACAAGTGGGCCTACAGGTTCTAGCCCTTGCAAGTCAATTCAAAAGGCAAGGAATTCATGGTGAACTGAAAAACACACACTTTTAATACATACAATTAGTCAGACAAGTTAGACACTCAGGGTGTAACTCATTTACCAAGCACAGCTGTTCACACCTGAGCTAGTTACCTGGATTCCCACTTCAATTGAATGGAGAAAATGAAACTCTAGGGTAAAAATGACTGCATCCTAGAGTATATCATAGAGAGCTCAAAATAGGCCAGATGAATCCACCTAGAAGTCACCTGCCCTTCTCCACTAACCAGAAAAAGGAGGCCTGTGGTGACTTACTCAGACACGGGTGCCCACAGGCAAGAGAGGCTGCTGGGTAAGAACACAACATCCCCAGAGCGGCATCACCTTTCTCTAACAGCACAGTAAATCACCTAAAGGCTTAAACAGGAACTACAACTGGATACCAGTTTGTTGTCAATCTGTGCAAGTATCACCAAAACTTTGTGGGGTAGTTTGTGGTTGGGTTGTTGAGGGTTTTTTTGGGCTTTTTTTTTCTTCTTTGTTTTTTCCCCTTTACTTTTTCTTTTATCCCAGTTTGACTGGAGAGGAATTACCTTCTTGAGAAACAGTATTTTTTCTAATAGCAAGTGTTGGCGGGATAGTCTTTCATTGCCAGTCAGGTAGAAGTTTGAAGCTAGTCTGGAAAGGACATAGAACATATTCCAGCTTTCAGAAAACCTCATCTGTAAAGGACCACGTTACGGAAGCCAATACAGTTACAATCAATTATAGAAACAGGTCACTAAATATCTGGTAGGGTGAAAAATGTTTAAGAGCACTTTATTTTGTGAAGACTTATTTTTAAAAGCAAGAGATGTATCTACACTGTACCAGCACTTCCTACATTCATAACTCCTAACTTCACTTTGAAACATGCTAGTTTCAAAAAAATTATTACTTCATTTTAAATTTAAACCAATATTTGGTTGCTACTAATCAGTAGTGCTGCTTCTGAATTCTGTTTTGGACAATGTTAAGTTATCATTGACATTTGTGGACAATGATACACAAGTAATTTCTTATTTTATGAAAGTTACATTATTAACATACCCGTTTTATACTCTAATATCCTTTTAAAGAAGATATAGTTAGGGATTGCATAGATAGAGTATGCAGTATTAAACGTCAGTGTGATTATGAATTTTAAAAAGCATCTCTTTTAAAAGTGACTACAAAACCAAGGTATTACTCTTTGTACTGACCTTTTAACATAGCACTAAAACATAACCCACAGAAAGCAAACCCACAGCTTGAAGACTGAAGTGTGCTATTTTAACATTTTAGACCTTAAGAAGACAGCTTCTGGAAACTGATTACAATCTAGAAAATAAAATGGGCTAGGTGCAAATTGACTGACAGAGGCTTTTCAGCTAGAAGCACTCCACTATCTCCCCCTACCCTTACTCATACCCAAATGAGGGTAGCCAAGGGGCTGCAGAAAAGCCACTTCCAACTGTGCTGCATCAGAGAGAAGGTAGTTGTTATTATAAAGAAAAAAAGGAAATTCAGAAAAGCAGCACATAAGGAAAAAAATGTTGATATCAGCATGATGCAAAGGAGCTCAGTATGAAATCGAATTTCCTGCTCAGTAAATTTCCTGTTTTTAAGTTTCATTATTACAGTAAGAAGTCAGAACTCAACAAGAGCCTTATTTCCTTTTCTGTTTTGTTTTTTTGTTTTTTTTTCTTTTTCTTTTAGACAGCCAGAATCAGCATACCCAATCCTCAGGATATACTGAAACTCAGCACTGAGACGAGGCAAGAGGGGGACCACCTCTCTCAGGACAGGCCAAGTCAGGGTGGAGGTACATATGTTTTCATATAAAACAACTGTCTCAAAAAGACAAGGAAATAAAGAAAATTTATGAAGTTTCAGTACAACAGAACTGTGAGCAGAGAACTTAAAAATAAACAGATCAGCATAATTTACACATTTAAAAACTATATATTTAATTCATAAATATATTTTCTAATTAATAACCATTCCTAGTTTAAACATAAATATTCAAGTTGGTACTTGATTTTACTTTTTATCAGTTCATGTGAGTCCTGTAAGGATCAGTTCCTTCTGCTCAACGCAGTCCTGTAAATGGTCTTCAATAATGGGTTGGGCAAAGGCCTTCATTACCTAGTTTGTTGTAATAAAACTTTAAAATTCTGCAACTCTCTTATACTCGTGGAAAGCCTGTAAAACAAAAACCCCGCAAGTGTTAGGAAGTTCAAACCATAACAGAAGTCAACTGCAAAAGAGAAATGCAAATCATCATCTTCCACGGAGACTTTTTGTTTGGTTTCTTTGAACACAATTCTGTTCCAAAGATTAACAAAGAAATCAAAAGATCTACTATCTTACTCTCCGTTATATTTACATAATCTATTATAGGAATTAAAGTTTATATCTAAACTATCTAAATTTTAAATTTTCCCGACTTCATTAAACAGCTCAAAATCTCTAATCTGAGGTAATAAACATCCACTGCATCCTTTTAAACAGGACCAGATTGTTATATTCAAGATCTGAAGAACTAGAATGATGAACAAACACAGCAAGTTCTACATATCTTTTAAAGCTGTTAATATGTTTTATTTCATCACTTGAACTGGGTAAATTTCTGCTGTTTACAAAAAATAAAAGATTCAACAAAAATAATCACATCCTACAGAAAAATACAAGAGCCTAAAGGCTAAATTACAGCGTTAAAAAACCTCCAAGTATTGGTCTTCCTTTTCACTACTTTTGAGGTACGCACATTTAAAACAGTAAAAAACAACTAAAAGTAGAACAGCTCTACTCTGTGTCCAAACCTGAAGAGATGTACCCAAATTCTAATGCTTAAGACTGTTTGAGACTTAAATCCAGTTTGCACAAGATGGAATTTATAAGGTGTGAGATAAATAGATGAATTGGATCCCAACACACAATGATGACCAAGGCTAACAATCAGCACTCCACGTGCCCACTTTGATGGCATTAAGTTTATCAGTATCATTACTAAGAATTCAGCTGTTAAAACCTATGGCTACACATACAATGACATCTTTCCAGACCTTGAGTGTTGATGCTGATGTTTTATGGTTTTTCTGCTACACAAATGATAAAACCTTACCTTCCAAAGGCATTTACAAGAGCAACTATTTCTTGACGCGTGAGTTGAAAACCTTTTGATGGGCTATTCTCAGGAAGGCTCTGTATTTCTTTCTCAGAAAACAAGATCTTCAGAGCAGTTCCTAAGCCTTGAGTCTACAAGAAAAGTTCCGTGTTTTAACGTTAATAAAATCACTCATTTTGAAATCTCAGAAAACTGTAAAAAAGTTAAAAAATTGCTAATCTGGGCAAAGTGTAGTACCAGTTCTTATATACTGAAACTCCCTCAACCCAAATAACTGCACACAAACCACAACACTAATACAAACGCACACCATCAATTGTGTACTAGGTTCAGTCACTTATTTAAGAACACTCGTTTCCTCAGGTGTACATGCTCCTCATCCTCATGTTTTCAGTATCTTCCTTTCCTATCTCTTCTCATTCACACCAGATGCATATGAAAGCACATCTGTTACAACACTTCCAGCTCTCTCCTGTCCCTTACCTCGATGCCCAACTGCTGCAGGAGATATGGGATCAGATATCCCTTTTCTTCTCCCTTCCTCCCTCCTGCCAAACTAGCTTATATTATGAGGTATCACAACATTTCTGCTTTTTCCATCTCCAATCCCATTGCAGTTTCAGTTTCAACCCCCAGTTTTTCTATACAGAAATAGAATAGAAGAAGCTATTCTTACTTCCCCTTCTAATCGGGCTACAGAAACAACCACTGGATTTTGACAAAAAGTGGTTGAGGCCGGCTGCAAGAGAATTTTATAGGTCAGGAAATCCGACCCTATTTCATTTTGTGTGAGAAGGAAAAAACAATAATAGATCAGAAGCATTAACTAGGCGAGGGTAGGCAGAACTCTGGAAATTCAGCAGAGATCACCAAATTTTTGATGTTATAAAATACTTTGAAAACTGAACTCCAATAATCGTAATGCTATACAGCAGAATAGTACAGTAGGCAACCCAAAGTAACAACTATTCTCAGCCTGGACTTAGCATTAGTCTTGAGTTTTAAAATCTTGTTCTCAATAAAATAATAGGTGTCCAGAAAATGAAACTGTTTTTTTAGCTTTCAGCTTTACTGTGCATTCATTTGCTGCCTTCTGCATAAATTGTGAAAGTATGAATTACTTCTTTTTCTTATGCCTCAGTTTCTGGACTTCAATCTCATGATGGTTTTTCTGATAAGTAAGCAAGTGCTGTATTGCCAGGAAGGCTTTCCACAGGTGATTCTACAAAGCTCAGCTCATCACTGAATACAGAATGCCAGGAAAGAATACAGACTGCCATGAAGTATCTGCTTTAAATACATTTTTTTCTGGAGAATACAAACTATGCCCTTTAGTAAATTAAACAGCTGTTGAATAAACAAAAAAACCTCATCTTTTTAAACTTTTTTTATAAAAATTTTTTAAAAAATTGTTTAACAGTGAACTAAATATAAGTCTGTTTTTAATATATAGGTAAGGATATAAAAAACCAACCATATGCAGAAAGTCTGAACACTAAGGCAAGAGGACATCCTGCCACAGTGAGGTAGATGCTTATCTTCTAACCTTCCCCTGCCATGCACACACACAAAATAAACTATACCTGCAGTTTGCCCCACAGCCTGCATTTATCACATCCAACACAATCCATTATGCGGGATATGTTCTTGAAATGCAATCTGAATTCTTCCTATCAATTAAAAAACAAAATAAAAAAGGTTAACTTAAAATATCTCTTAGCTTTACAAAGACAGAACTAATTAGACTGTCTAACTAAGATAGTTAACTAATCTAGTACCACTAGAATATCAATTCTCTATTACTAAAACTTAGCAGAATCACTACCATATGTGGTCACACCACAGCAAAAGTCCAAGTAAACCCAGAATCTTATTTCCAGTCACTGCTAATAGTTAATTCCTAAAAAAACAAATCCAAAATATAGGGCATTCAGGGTAATGTTTGGATCCTGTACACTGAGTTTCTAGGAACTTGCTCAAAATTTTCTGAGCTGTAAGTATTGTATCTGTAACCCTGGTCCCATCTTTCTTCCATTACTCAACCCCCTTTTGAACCAACCTACCTTTGAGACAAACAGGCAAACAAGTTACAATTCACAAAAGACATTTCCAGATGAAACATACAGGTAGATCGTTGCTTTGCAGCTTCAGAGTGGAAGCAAGCACAGCACAGAAATAATTAGGGTGATCCCAAGGAAATATTTAAGGTCAGGAAAACACTAGCTGGGCTTATAAGCTACTGGCACCTTTCTAATAGCATTCTTCCTAATGCTGATAAAATTCCATGCTACTACTGAAATTAGTATCAAAACAGACCTTTATTACAGAGCCACACTCCAACTGTGGAATTGTAATGCATGCTGACTTGATCACCAGCATGTTAACACTGGGAGTTGCTTGCTAGCAACAGCATTCAGCCTAGGTTCCCATTCCTATGAACTATGCTTTTCTAATGTTAAGTATAATAATATATTACACTACATTATACTCTATAAGGCATCTGTTTTTTAAGCAAACACCACTGTTTTTATTCAGACACTTATGTGAAACAGATACTCTTTTAAAAACAACTCTGCATCTACTGGTAGTATCAATTCAACTAATTTGCCTCACCTCACGCCTGATGGCAGATGCAAGGCGCTAAACCAGAGATTTCAGTCTGCTTGGCTCAGGACAACACTTTGCCTTTATTAACTACAAAGCAGACAAAGAGGATTCAGATACAATTCTGTAAGTTCGCATCCCTGCTTTTTCTACTCTCAGCCCTATACTTCTGATAGGTAGAGAGGTTTTCTAAAATAACACAACTTAATTCCTAAATGGATATGGGACATCATTCGAAAAAACAGCTTTACCTTTAATGACTTGGCTCCTTTTTTATCTCCAGCAAACATGGACTTTTCATCAAAGTGCATATGGAAGGACCTAATAAAGGCAAAATGCAAAAAAAACCAAACCCAAATGCTGGCATAAAATACAACGGTTCCATCAAGCTTGGTGAGCAGTTGATGCCACCAGTGTCGAGTACTTTCCAGAGTTTCTAGTCTTTGCAGAATAGCTCATAAAATTTTACTGAATGGTATCAGCTTTACTATTCAATCACTGTATCTTGAAATCCGTTATTTACAGTTTTGTTGAGAATTTCCTTCCCCCTGTTTCCATTAATCAAGTTTTCTTTCTAACACACAATGAAATTGTCTTAATGTTTGCCTTTCAGTTGATCCTTGTCTGACCACATCTCAAATACCTGGCAAGATTATGATTAGGGACAGCAAGGAAGCCACACGGCACATTACCAATCACAAAAATTAGTGAGAAGGTGAGCAAAGGAACTGGGCTAAGGAACCTTACAGAGAAAACAGAAGAAAGAAGGGAAGGCTACAACTCCAGAGGTTAAGTCTATGATGTAAGCTGGATTACTCACTGAGCTGTTAAACAAATCTGAAAGAGTTCTATCAGGAACAGTGTAGCCAGCAGGACTTGGGAAGTGATTGTCCCCCTGTAATTGGCTGAATCTCGAATACTGTGTTCAGTTTTGGGCCACTCGCTACAAGAAGGACACCGAGATGCTGGAGGGGGTCCAAAGAAGGGCAATGAAGCTGGAGAAGGGTCTAGAGCACACATGTTACAAGGAGCAGCTGAGAGTTGTTTAGCTTGGAGGAGTCTCAGGGAAGACCTTATCACTCTACAAATGCCTGAAAGGAAGTTGTAGCAAGGTGGGTGTTGGTATCTTCTCCCAAGTGAGAAGTGATAGAACAAGAGGAAATGGCCTCAAGCTGTGTCAGGGGTGGTTTAGATTGGATATTAGGGAAAATTTCTTCCCCAAAAGGGTTGTTAGGCACTGGCACAGGCTGCCCAAGGCAGTGATGGAGTCACCATCCCTAGAGGTATTTAAAAGACATGTAGATGTGGTGCTTAGGGACACGGTGTAGTGGTGGACTTGGCAGTGCTGGATTAATGGTTGGACTTGGATGACCTTAAGGGTCTTTTCCAACCAAAACAATTCTACGATTCTAAGATTACATGTACCATTTTCTTTTTCAAAACAAATCATGTGCATCTTCTAGTGGCAAATCAGAAAAAGCAACAAATAGGGAGTAGCCCAGGGCATTGTGTGGTGGGTTTTTTGGTGTTTTTTATCTGTGGGGTTTTTTTGTTTGTTTTTTAAAGATTGTTTATTCAAACATCAAAAATATTCATCTCTTCCCATCAAATGTACAAACTCCTCTTGTTTTCCCCCACTACTTAATTTTATTTCCTCATTCCACTCTTCCTGTCCTATCATAGCAAGAAGTTATCTATTCTCACTCGTGAATATAACTGAGAATTTCAAACTATTGACAAAAAGAAATCTTATGCCTTACTTTGTATCCCTGAAGATATCCAGCAAGAGAGCTTTAGATTCAGCATCCTCATGGCCATTTCCAGTGTAAAGGTCAACAACTGAACGTTCAAAGTACGGTGCAACCTTTGACAAAGCACGCAGCTCTATCAAATATAAGAAATACAAGTTTTTGAGCCTCCTTGGTCCTTCTCCTTTTGTTTCAACAGGGTCAAAACGGCGAGTGAATTCTTTCACATTTGGTCCCCAGCCAGGCTTCACCCAGGTTTCTACACAAAGCAAAAAGGGCATGGGGAGTAAGACATACATATTTACCAAAAGAAAACAAATAAATATACAACAAAAAGTTCCAGAAAAAACCAAATACATGTTACAGATATTGTAGAATTCCATTCAGCAATTTTATCTAGACTTAAATTACCTTCAAGAAGATAATTCGCACACAGATGCAAGTTGATACTAGCATGAAGTCCAGAAATGAGTTTATAAAACACTCTTTTCTCAAGGCAAAGACCTGTCCAGGAAAAAAAGAAAAAGAGAGCCCCAACTAAATACTGGAAATAATGTATTAAAAAGAATATACCTTGACATTTCAGTGATGCAAGTCTGCATCGCTTAACTTTCGAGAGTTACAATTACAGTACCTCAGCATTGTTAATAAGCCCTTACAACCAGCATAGGAAAAAATTACCTCTTCTTTTTTTATGTAAAAAAGTACTAAGAATGAAGTTAGACACTTCTTATTTGCTATTTTAGTGTTCTAACAAATACAATTAAATATGTGGCCAATTAATACAGATAAGCTGTCACATAAAAATAAGATGCTTACATTAAGCAATACAGTCTCAAAGTTTGATGGTCTGAAAACCAGAACTATACTGCGACCCATCCTAATTAGAATTAAAACTACCACTGAACTAGAATAGTGACCTTACAGAAAAACATCAGAAAAACCCCAGACAACTTCACGGCATCGGAAAACAGCAAAAATATTTCTTCCCAGCTCTACTGTAAATTCACTGAATATTTATATGCACAGAGCAAAACTCTGAACAATGACTTTGATGGATACATAATTCTACAGTATAAACAGAAATGAAATGCCACTGGGTGGCCAAAATATAATTTAAATGCAGTAATTACTTATAACACCACTTAGACCCAGATATAGGGACTACACTTAGAATTTCGGAGTTTGTTCCCTTCCCAAAGATACATTTGGGTGACTTCCCTTCTGCCCCAATCTCCACAAACAGAAGCAGAAAGAGCTGGTGGAGAAGCCTGTCTGTGGGGCTGAGATACGGCTCATTCACAGACATCACATTTTAAAAAGCATGTAAATTTGTACACTTTCCTACAATAGCACCAGTTAGAGATTTCCAACTAGACAAGTAAAGGCTTATGAAAGGCAGTATGAACTAAGTTTAAAATTAAGTACATTTAACTCATTTACTTTTCCCCACACCTCCAAAATGCAGTTTTGATTGCTACCGCTGCAATAATAATTTCCATTTAAATATGAATAAAAAGCAAATTGCTTTGCCTTCTGAACACACATTATACTTATAGTAGTTCATATACTGGGAACAGAACCACTAAAACTTTCATTTTTTAAAAGCTGTTTTCAAATAAAAACGCTTAGCAATGTTACTAATAATCACATCCCTGCTTAAATGCCTAACACAAGCAGGAAATTCAGAGTAACTGGTACTGAAGCAAACTCCTCCTTTATGAAAGATGAAAGACTGAACAGTTTAAGGAGTACAGCATCTATGTGAATGAGATTGCCAAAGACCCTCAAGAAAAAAAACACTATTTGAATGAAACAGAGGTTCTGCACAATCTGTCAAAAAGACTAAATTATGAAAAATATTTGGGGAGAGAAAAAAAAATACTAGTGTTTCTTCCAGTGAATTTAACATAATATCATCCCATCCATGAGGGTTTACCTTCTAGCCACGTGTAGAAAGATTCTCCTGTAAATACAAAGTATATAGTTAAATTAAGAGTATTCATTTTCAACATCACAGTATCTTTACATTACTATGAATACTAACATCAGCTGCCATTTGGACATAAAGCTAACCAATTTAGCTATAAAAGTGAAAATAGGCACTGAAGTGACTGAACTTTGAGGTTGGTTTAAATCTGTTGGAGTCAGCGTAAGAAACACAAGAACAAGCATGACTAAGCTACTGGTCAGGGCATTTAGAAGTGTATGAAAGCACAAGCCTGATTATACGCACTAGTGGTGAGAGACATGATGAAAGACTGTAATCACATCCGATAGCCTCTACCTTGACTGTTACTGCCTGAAGGTTTCCTGTAGGCTTAGATCTTTTGCCTGAGAGCTTTCGGTTGACTGAAAAATCTTAAAGTCTGTCTCGCTGCAGACAGACCAAACACTTTTTCACTCCAACGCTCTCCCCACCTTCCCAAAAACCAAGGGCACTCAAGAAAGGACACCATCGCTCTTCTTTTAAGGAATATGCCATCAGTATCAAGGGGGCTCTGTAGTAGACTCAAGAATCTTTATGGATCTCCAGTGATCTTGCTAATAACATTATCACAACACATTCTGTTACAAAAATAGGAACCAACAACAGAACTGTATTTTGCTCTCATCCACTCCATCCCCATACTGCAAATGAAAGAATTATCCCAATAAAAATACTACCTGGTCAATCACCTGTATGAAAACGTAACTTCCCTGCCCTCTAATACAGTAGCAATAACATGAATAAGTCATATTTCCAAAACTCTTTAATCCTTACTTCTTTACTGCAAGTCAAGCAAAATAAGATGACTTACCATCATCTCCTCCTTGGGGTGGGGGGGAGGGGAGGAAATAAAAATCCATAAGCATTAAAAAGTATTTACATAGCAAAACAGTCATGAACTACATGATTTACTACAAACACTGAAGTGCAAAAAACCTTATTTAATCTACAAAAAAATAGGAAGTTTTCTTCAGTTCACATTATTCAACAATCTGACCAGTGCTCCTTTCCAAAATTCTGATCCTCGATTTAAACTGCTCTTACAATTCCTTTCATTTGTGTATACCAGCAATATATTATGTCAATATTTATAATTACTAAAAGCTATCTTGATTTTCTAATGTCTGGTGATGCTTTCTAACTCAATCTATTGGATAATAGTTAATTTTGAATAGAAATGAGACACACTGACAAGGGAAAGTGGATTCTTTGGAACACCACGTTATAGTTTTCAATTTAAATTTGAAAACTTAAAACAAGTCATTGGTATCTCTTTTTTTTTACATTCCTGCAGATAACTGAGCCTTCCTAAGTATCCGCTCTTTCTTCAAATAATGCAATTATTTGTACATTTGTAATATAATAAACGTTATGCTTAGAAAACATACTGCTACATGACACTAGGATGACTATGAGCTAAAGTGATTAAATTACATGCTCTAGGGAAAAAAAAATGATATGGCAAGAATACAAGAGCACTGAAATTTTTGTTGAACTTTAACTTCTTCTGCTCTGCACTGGGAAATTACGGTGACACTAAACAGTTTGAGACTTACTTCACTTTTCACATTAGCTTCCCTGACATGAATAAGCCATTCATATTCATAAGATTCAGCATGTAGGTAATTAAGCATCGCAAACTTCAGGCTAAATATTTAAATGGACAGCTACTTCTACAAAGGATATTAAAAAAGCAGGAAGAGCACCTACAGATTAAAGATGACTATTTCTATCACTTGTAGTGCAATAGTCACTATGTTAAAAGAACTACATTAGAAAATAAAACAGCCAAGACCCACCCCTACTAGGCGCCAGTGGATTTAAAGGACGATAGACAGATCGAGGCCTAGAAAATAAGTTAGAAAACACAAAAAAATCAGTTTTAAGCTAAACTGAAGCACAGGTGTAAGAAATAGGCGTCCTTTCCCTCCCAATTACTTGAAGCAGTTTTCTTCGTAGATGCTATTCCACACTCTCCAAGCAGAAGGCCCCTTGTATCCAGTGTAACGTTCAGGATTCAGCAGCAAATCCACATACTGTGCATCTGGAGATCTCTCATCTAAATAAGAAACCTTTTGTTACATATTCTAACTGATCATTTAAAAAAGATTCAATTTTAAAAAGAGTCATGTAGAATTAAATATAAATAAGAGGTCTTCATATAATAGCTATCCTGTCTTCCAGCTGGATTATAAACACCTTGTATGTTAAAATACTGCAATATACACACTAAATAGAAAGCTCAGAAGTATATAGTTTATTCCAAAGTCTCTTGTGCAGCCAGAATTTCTACAATGTCTGAACACGTTCTATGTGGCTTCAACTCCACCATAAACATTTGTCGTGTAATGTGTTCTCACCCTATGCTAAGATATAAACAGCATTTTGTTTTAAATGGTCTTCAAATTCAGGGTGTATTTGTCCAGCAGTATTTGGTTGTGAGGAGGTGGGTTTTTTTAAATGAGTTTACTGCTATGGGGGCTTCTTAATAACAACAGGGTCGAAGAAGTGTATCTTATAGTTGATACATATTGTGTATTTATTAGCTAAATCCCTTTTTTTCCCCCAAGATACTCTGGCATACTGGTAAAGTGTCTGGACCACATAGCTTAATTGAACAAACTCCCAGCATATTGCAGAATGCTCTGTTGGTTATGGCAAGAAACGTGTTATTTAAGCAGCATTTCAACAAATTATACCCTCCACTCTAAAGTTCACTACAAATTCAGGCAACATAACCAAAGAAACCTGTGAAACAGTACTCCCTCTGCTTGAAAACTCTGTACAAACAGAAACTGAAGTTTTGAGCTACAACCAGTAAAAAGCAGAAATAATTCCCTTCTCTTTGAAACTGTAGGTCAAGAGCAACTCATGCATAAGAAAACCCGCATACAATACAAGCCAGTAGTCCAGAGAATAATTCATAGGAATAGGCCAAGCAGTGCCACCGAGTATTTCCTCAGATGTCGAAAAAAGCCACAGAAACAGTGAAAGTTGCTCTAAAAAGAAGAGATGGTTCTGCATGAGCAGTTAAGCATCACTTCAGCAGCAGTGGCAAAAACAAATCAAAGAGACAGACACAAGACGTACAACACCACAGGGAGCGCCAGATGGTACGAAGCCAGATTACAGCTTTATTTATTTCTTTGACAACATGGCTAACCTAAGCAGTTCCTGACTTCCTGGGCACTTCAGGTCTCCGCTTTTTCTTTTCATTATCCACATACAACTGAATCTGTGGGGCAGTGCAACAGAAGGATGGAAAGCTGACCTGGATTATGAAGTTTTTTTCAGCTAGATCAATTCCCTTATCTAGTTTATCGTTAAGCCCAACAAACAGATAGTAAAAAGTACAACTGATGATATGGTTTTGTGCCACAGTTGAGTGAAATAAGAGCTCTCTCACCACCAGGTAGAGAGTAAAGAGAACAAGAGTTTCTATGTCCTCCCAGTAAACGTGTTCTCTCTCACCTCTCCCTGCTCCAGCTCACAAACTCACCTGATAAGCCAGTTCATCCCAACAATCTATGAGATGGCAGGGAGATGTCAACTTACTTTCCTGCTATTCAAGTAGGCTGAATCAGCTTACCATGCAGCAAGATGCAGCCATAGCAAGAGAAGCACTGGATGAACACAGCTAGGGGCAGTACCTCCTCCTTCAGCAGGGCATGATGTAAGGCGAGATGGAGGTAGAATAAGGAACTACTTAAATTAGCATTACTTCTAAAAGAAATGCTCCCAAACTACACCTTTCCCAACCGAGTCCTCTCAAGTAGGCAGCTTGAATATAGTAGAGACAACAGCAGCTTACTGTGTATAACAGTTCAGATCTACAGTAATTCATCCAGTATTTGTTACAGAAACAATTTATATAGAAAATTTTCACAGATAAGATGCAGCAGAAGTGCTGAAAGAGAACTGCAGGTGGTAAGTGCACTACAGCTGCTACTTTCTCAGGTGACATCAAACATTAGCCTAAAGGTAGATTAAAACATCTTGCATTATGCCATGCCTTCCTAGCATAGAACGCTTCCCAAGGTATTTAACAAAAAGGCCTTTAGCAGTCATTCCTGACCTTGGTAATTCTCATGGTTATCTGAAAAACATTCCTGCGAGCTTTAAATGTTACAAGCAAGTAAAAGGACTCACATATGCGAGGCAGAGGGAAGACGCAATCTAGTATCCTGAAGTTTTAACAATAAGAAAGTCTTTACAAATAAGGGTGAAATTAATGCAGAGATCATTTGGAAACGTAACAAGGCTGGAAGAGGAACAAGCTCAGCCCAAGCATAGACAATAGCAACAAAAAATAATATATTAGTAAGAAATTGAAGCAGGTGCAAGTAATTTGTCTTGTATTTAGGCAACTATTTTGTGAGAAGCTGTTTAAAAAAAATATATACTGAACTTCTCCCATTTACCCTTTTTTATTTCCATAAGCCTTCTGTCCACTACACTAGCTGGGGGTAACAGTAAATGTGCACTGTGCAGACCACTAAATGCTCCTTGTAAAAAATTGCATTCTTTGCATATAAGATGATATCAACTGTCACATCTCCATTTAGCACAAAATAAAAACTTTCTAAAAACTTATTTGCAGAGAAACTATAATCTTTTGTGGTTTTTAGAGACAGCAAATAAAACAAACACTCTGAAAAAGCTTAAACATTTTACCATCAAGTTCACAAAAATGATCCTGTGAATCATCGTATCTTGCCCAGTCAATGAAAGCCTCCTTACTTTGGTTACTGAGGGGAAGAAAATACATTTGATTTTAAACTTTTAAATAAACAACATCAGAAAGAGCTACCGAAAGAAACACAATCCACTTATAGCAGTTAACTTGGAACTGAACTCTGGATTACTGTATCTGGCACTCAAGAATATAAAGAGTTACTACTTGTTAGCTGCACAGAGATTCAAGCAGGCATCAACTACAAAACTTTTGTTAAAAATCATTTTAATACCAGACAGCAAGAAAGACACCATCATTATTTGCACAAACTGTGCACTGGCACTCAGTTCTCTTCCTTCAGTAAGAACTTGGTAAAATACTTTCATAGTATACATTTTTAAACACTTTTCAAAGTATCAGCTGTCACTTGGAGGGGCAGGGGAGAAATCATGTTTTCTTAACCTGTACTTTCAATTAGATCTACAATAGTTAGCCTTGTATTTAAGTGGGAGAGTGGATGTCTAAGTACCCCTTCCAAGCTAAATTACTCTGTGAAGATGACTCGTCTTAAGCCTTTTAAATCGTAATGGATTCCACTCACCCTAGCAATTTCAAAAGTGTACTGTACCAGAGAAACAAGTACTTTGAAGTTCCCACACTATCAAACACAAACAGTGCCAAAAGCTGAATGCTTTCTTCTATGCATGTGTGCAGCACAGAACTACTGATGACACACTACTGACAGCAAAACATGAGCAAAGTTAAGATTGGGAACTCTGCTCCAGGGTGCTGAGAAATAACAAAAGCAACCTATTCTGTTTGATCAAATTAGTACTTGCTCAATTCTACAAACAGAGGCAATTCCGTAACAAGATACATTTCTAATCTTCTGCCAAATCACAATAGGAGACTTTATACTTGGCATTAGACAAGGAACTTCTCCAGGCAAGACTTGATAATCACAAGAAATACAGCTGATAAGGGAAAATAACCCAAAACCATGAGGATGATGCACTGCTAAATAGAGAACGTGGAGATTTGCCTACAAAGCACAAACTCTTCCTGCACTTGCAGGATCCTTTACCCACCCTCGCCCAACTTTAATTATCTATCCTACCCTCACAAAACGCATTCTCCTTAGCTCTCCATATGTATACTCAATCCCATATTCTTCTGCCCTGCAGAAATGGAGGAGAGCTAATGGTTTCTCATTTCCCCTAAAAAAACTTGTATAAGGGCTCTACCCAGTTTGGTTTAAAACACCAGACAGAAGCAATTGCTTTTTCATGGCAGCCCCATTTTGTCAGATGACAGGAAAGAGTTTCAACATCTCTATCATGTAGAACTACTGCAATCTATGGCCAAAGGCCCCAGAGCTCTCTGTGAACAGTGGAGAACTGATTTTTGTTTCAACCTTTTGAAGGTGGGGAATCTAGTAGAGTGCAAGTTTTTCCTAAGTGCTGTTCCACTCACTTCCCTGTTCAGGGGCAACACCATCTTGCAGAATTCCTCCCACCCAACCTCGACTGTGCCATGCAATAAGCAAGATCAGGGAATTGATCCAAGCTAAAAATAACTTTGCCAACAGCAAAAGTAACTCACAAGCTCCCTGATCTGGTTCACTGAATGATCACAAACAGGCACATTAGTGTAACAGAGGGACAGCAGGACAGAATCCCTTAATCCAGCACAGTCATCAAGAACAAAGACTGACGCTGGTAAGAGGTAGAAAACCGGTGGGTTTATTTACAAATTTCTTCCAACTCTTGATGCTGCAAGATATCTTTCAATAGTATCAGTGTACTTTAAAAAAAAAATAAAAGAAAAACAGAAAGTTTATTATCACTTAACACCTTTACCCTCAGATGTTCTTGCATCATTTACTTTCTAATGGGCTATGAAAAGAATGAAGAACAAAAAACAGTACATTGCAAAAACAAGACAGATGAAATGCTCCTTTGTTATTATCTTTGTACTATTGTTGTAAATCATAGCATACCTCAAGGTACTGTTAACAGCTCCCAGTTTGTTAGCTTGCTCGCAGTCTTCCAATTCTTTGGAATTATTTGCCACTTTTGAATACTGTAAGAAAGTTCATATTTAATACACAAATGAATTAACTAAAATTCTCTGAGAACAGGTGCTATGAAAGGTATTTCTAGGTTTAGTAGTGAATTGGTTATTATCAGGGAAAATTCCAGTAGCAGTAGGTAATTCTGAAACATTCCTTATTTCAAATTGTCTTCACTTAATTTCATCAGGTCAATTTCGCTTTGTGGATTTAACTACCACAGAAAAAAAATCAACTAAATGTGTCAAAAATAATTTGTTTTGATTTTTTGTTTGTTAAAATGAAATGGAGCTCTAAAGTGTTTCAGATACTTATTTACATTCTTGTTGAAAGGACCTTGGAAAACAAGCAGTGTCACACCTACAAACACACCCCGTATTTTGCAAGCGTAATCATGCCCCACGTTTAATTGGTCATTTCCAATTTCCATTACACAGGAAAACATATCCGTTTTGGCCATTTTCCCCTCATGTTTCATATAATCCTGTTCAATAGCATACTTTAGATACACACAGGTCTGGAAGAAAGGCTTTTGAAACTGAACTCAAATTTTGATTATTTTAAAGCCGTAATTGAAGTATTTAAGCTAAACTCCGATTCTCCAGTATTTTTTTAAAAAGTAATCCACTAAAATAGATTTACTGTTAGAATATTTCTAAGGAAAACATTTGAAAAATCAAAGACTAAATTCCACAATTATACAATAATGTTGTTACATCAGCAGGAATTTTTTTTAAGTCTGTCAGCTTAAAACTCAAAACAATCCTTCGAACAGTTTTGGAATATAATAGATAGTATCAGTGGTCTCTTAAAATATAAATCAAATTTCCTCTTTTAGGGGGTTTTGGGGTTGGATTTTGGTTTTGTATTTTGTTTTTTTCTGTGTGTTTTCTTTTGCAGACCGAGCCTTAGGTTTACACAGATTTCTACTTTACCACAGTCCTTAAGAAATACAGAAAACTATTTAGTCATTTAAGCAACTGATAGCTTTTATATATATATAAATTTCAAAAAAGAAAGGATTTAATTAAAACTATTCAGATGAGTAAGAAAGATGGCTTGCTTTAAAAATGCATTTGTCATAACCAATACAAGGAAAAACAGTAGAACCTACTGAAGACCAAAGAAGTGAAAGAAATTACAAAACCCAAATAATTTAAACCTTATTAGGGGGCTTGCACATAACAAATTACAACTCTAGAAGGAAATTCTCACTCAATTTTATTGGATTTGCCAGGTATGGGGGCTCACTCTTTAGTATCATGTGGATGTTAAATGGAAAAATCTGAACAAAGAATGAATCTGACCTAGGATGAAACGGATACTGCTAATGAAATAACATACTGAGATGTTCAAGTAAACAAACATTCTGCATGTCTAGAGTTGCAAACCAATCCCTAACCTGATGTGAAAAAAACCAGTGAAGAATATAACCCTAAATGTAAAGTTTCAAACAGAACAAGCATTCAAGTCTCAAAACATGTTTCCAGGCTTCATTGTTCTCCAGTGTTTAACAGCAACAGTTACCGGATCAATGCTCTGTGACCACTGACTAGATCAGGACAAAATATCTGTTCCTGCCTGAGGAGGATCTAAGAGCAGTTTCAGGAAGAAAACTGAGAAGAACTGGGCAGGAAGCAAAATACTAAGTGTTGTAACCTTGAGTTACTGTACCATGTTCCTTCCTTCAAAGATTAACACAGCAGCTGTCATTACAATTCTGTAATGTCTAGCCCCCCAAAATGTGTTCACCACTCAAATGAGACAGGACTACAGAAAGGAAAACTACCTTGTGTCCCTCCAGCACCACTTCAAAAAGCTTCTGTTGGTGCCAAGAATTAAAAAGAGATCCTCTATTGCTAACTGCATTTCTGCGGGAAAGCTGTGCAAGTGTAACCCTGGTCTTTACAGCTAGATGAGCTTCCAAAAGAACTATTCTTTCTAAGGTTCAGCAAACAAACAAAAAAATCCCCAACGAAAGCCTTAAATAAACTGAGAAGTTTACAAGCTCATCTGCATTAGGAGAGAAGGGCAACAGGAAACTGCACAAAAGCCAAGCACAGAGTCTACCTGAGAGATTACAGCTCTCACTATTAAAAAGATGCCTTTGGTTATTTTCACCTTTCCAAGGCAGACACTATCAGGATGAAAGAGAGAAACTGGACAAGTATTTCCCCAACGGAAAAACACCTTTCCCCCCCCTTTTTTTTTTAAACCAACCCACAAGATGCAGGACTTTCCCAAATGGACCAAGCACAGGCTAATAGCATAGTACTTGAATACTCCTTGAAACAAAACATTCATACTAAGATGAGTTTGACGTTTCCTTAAAAGGGATATTAAATGAGATTGCCAATTTTTAATTGACTTCAAGAAAGATCTTTAACTGAATCATAAATAAGAAAATGGTGTAGGTAAGATTTATGTCGGTCTCGATAACAATTTCCCTGCAGAAACATTTTATTTCTAGACTAAGAAGCAGCAGGCACTGTCTTTGTTCTACTAGAGTTTAAGGCGCAGAACTGACCAACTTTCAGCACTGTAGCTGGTTGCAACAACCTTCCAGGCAATTCAAAGGAAACAACTATATCAAATACACCAGCAAATGATAGCTTCCCAGGGAAGGTATCCCTGTTCCTCTATGTGGTGAAAGCACAAGGTGGCTGGTTTTCTCTTCTGGAGTCCAATTAAATATGCTCATGTGAAGCATCTTAAGAACAGCATATTCTTTGGTTGTTAATTAACATCTTACTTATGGCTCTCAAGATTAAGCAATCGGGAAGCTCAAATGTCTGCTACAAGAACCCCTTCTAAAACAGTCTTTAAAGTCTTAAAATGCCTCTTCAGGAGTCAGTTTCTCTACATTCCAGCTTGGAAAAGAACAGAGTCAATGAAAAAGAACTGACAACAGATTATCCACCTGAAACTCAAGATCACCTGCCCAGAGATAGTGCCAAAGTTTTCCCAGAACAACTACTGCTGCTTGTGCTGAAATGGTAAATGACTGACACTTAAGTCATGTCAGTGAGAAAGATGTCTCTTCTCTGATCACCAGAAACCTTTGAATAAGAGGCACTCTCTACTTCAGAGTGAGCTTAACAATATGTGTATAGATTCCCTTGAGCTAAAGCATGGACAAACTTGCCTGCACTGTTCATGACAGCAGGACACAGGAGTCATCAATTCATGATGAAGTATTCCTCTCAGCTATCTTTGATCATCTTTCTTGGCATAAAGTCTAAACCTAATGTCCATGGTCATTTATGATACAGTGAACTACACTCAAGTGAGGCAAGCAGCAACTTTGGCTGCCCAGTGAGGTGGGAAGTACTGGCGAGGATGGAGATAAGATGGTTAAGCAAGAGTAAGTATGAACCTACAACACATTCAAGGCACTCAACAGGAAGACTTCTGATTTGGACACCACTATCCCATCAGCTGCTAAATTCCTTATTCTTGGGAACTGTATTTGGGAATCAGGGGTGGGGGTGGGTTGTCTTTTCTGCTCTGACCTCTTTTCTAGGCATATACACACCCTCTTCACTTTTTTTGCTTTGCTAAGATCACTTGGTGATCTAGGAAGGATGGCTTGGAGAGAAGCAAGCAAAACCTAGTAACATAGACTACTTCAGCTTGCACTAACCACTTTAGACTAAATTGTCTTTAGACTAATCACCTACTCAGGATTACACATGGCAAAACTACATGTCATTGTTCACATTCTTTTAATATTAAGAGGTTGTGGTCAAAAGACTGCACTAATACTGTATCTGTGCAGCTTAACCTATGGCATTATAGAAGGTGGCCTGCACTCAGAAATGAACAAAGAAATTTGCATCAGGCATTCTGTGGCCATGTACTGCTGTCCCTGGTCATTCACTGATTTAGTCTCTACCAGCTCTCAAGCTCTGACAGACTCAAAATGACTTGACAGTACCAGCTATGTCAAAAACGCTATTATATATAATAAGTAAAATGTAAAGTCACATACAGAAACTGATCAGTTATGCTAACAACTTCCATCACTATGCCAAGGCTGAAGGTTTGTAATGAAAAGCCACACAGCTATTGTAATGTTAAGATAAAAAAACCCAACAAAACAAAAAGAACTTAGAAAATAAATGACTACTTACTTTATTAGAGCTCCCAGCTTTAATTCCAACAGGTATTTTGCTCTAAAACAAAAAAAATAAATCAGTTTTACACTGTTCATATAAATGATTATACCTGAATAAAATCTACAAATTAAATATCATTCCTATAAAGGTCAAAGCAAACTTGTTTTAAAATAATTAATTTGCTCCTTTAGCTTCTCAACATGTTATATCCAGAACAGTGATACAGCTTGGAAGAGACTTATTCTTAAAGTTACTTTTTTAAAGAGAAAATGACTAAGACCTTAAAATACTTTGGTTGTATTTCTGCTTTTGAAATAGTAAATAATTTTGTCCCTCTTTTACTTAAATTAAGTTTTCATTAGTAAATATTGTTAGTATATTATTAGTCACTGCAAATTAGCAAACTTTTTAACCAAATGACCTTTTCCTATTTTATACTAATTTGACCCATACCTCAGGACAAGGCTCTACATGACAATCTTTGATAGAACAATGGCCATCATCAGCCCAGAATGGGCACGGTCTTTTCAGGTTGACCTAAACACACAAAAATAAAAGTCTATAATCAACATTTACTTAAGGCAACTTTAACAGAAAGATCTCTCAGTATCAGGAAATCCTTTCAAATTGAAGGAGAGGATACAGGGGAAAAAAGGTTAAATTTAGTACTTTAGGTTTGGGGGGTTTTGTGGGGGTTTAGTTGATTGATTGGTTTCTTTTAACTACTGCCCCTCTGAATATATAAGCTGAAGCTCCTGCAGTGGAATTGTTAGTGATAATGGTCTCCAGTGGACACAAACACATAGTATATTAAAGCACAAATTAAATCTCTCACTGCTAATGTAACTTCAAAGCTGCAAATAAACTACTAAAAAGATGGCAAATCGGAAACATGCAGCTCTAAAATGGTTGTACTTACAATCAGTTGTACTACACTGATCAAGAAAATACATTTGATGGCAGACAGACTACTGCACAAGTTCACTAATTCAAGTAAGCGATGGTTTCAGATTTCAAGCGATAAAAACAAGTAATCATTTCTACACATCATAGCTAGTCAAGGAAGAATGAGTATCATAGCAGCCTCATATGAGAGCTGAAATAGCACAAATATAAGTAATGAAGAGAAACCACTTCAGAAGCATCACTGGCAAATCCTGTGATGAATAGTGCTCCCGTTTGTCATCAAATAGCACAATAAAGGCAAGATTGAAACACTTCACCACATTTCACTTGGATTGTGAATGTGAAAGTCGGTGAAGGAAAAAAAATAAATCCCAACTTTCCTTTACATTAGCCTTATACATACTAACAGACATTCGTGATAAAAACCACTTTGACCTCAGCACTCCTAAACTGAAGACTACAGATTAAAAGGTTTTCCTGCATGATCAACCAGAAATATTGCAAAAGTACACCATCTTTGAAATCTAACATTACAAATAAAATACAAAGCTTTTATCCTCAGTAGCACCCACTGTTTTCCAGATAAAAAGTTAAGTTTTAAAACTTTGGAAGTAAAAAAAATACCAAACCCACAAAGTTACTTCTATTCCTATAGTTTGTTTTCCTGTAGCACAGCTTGTAGTAGTTTTTTTTCAGTTGACATTATTCATGAAGATATTAAACTGAAGTCACCACTCATATCCAACAAACTACATCTTGAATGATATGATGTATTGTTTCTTATTTCAAACTGTTGCAGATACTGCATTTGATTCTGTAGTCAGACACAGCAAGAGTTCTACAAAATACACTGTGAAATTAAGCCCTAAGGATGGCATCAGGCCCTACAGCAGTTTCGACACAAAAGCTTAAGAATTATAGGTGTGCTTATAAAGATTATTTAAATCTATAAATCTTGAGTCAGAAAAACTAATCCTTATGCTAATTTATGGAAAAAATACATACAAGCTGTACAGTAAATTAAGTCACACACTATAAAGAACAGTATACTCGCTATACCTATTAGGTTAAAAGATTGAGACTAAACACTTCAAATCTGTCCTCAGAAAAACATCCTTTCCCCTTATATATAGGAATATTTCTCTAATTCATGTATTTGATATTCTATGCTTTCACTTTATGTAAGGAGAAACAAAGGAAACAAAGTCTGAACATCTAATACAGTAGTGCCAGAGCAGCCCCTTAGGCAAAGCATTGGCAACTGAACCTAAATCCCACACACTGATGAACTTGGAGTCCACTGCACGTGTTACCTGAAGGGTTCCTGCTATGACAGAAGAGGCACACTACTCAATCTTTTAGTTTGGAGAAAAACTGAAATCACTGAGCCATCTTGAACAATTATTCCACTAAAAAAACATTTTAACTTTAAGCAAAACAAAAATAATTCCTTTTTCAAATGTTCTATCAATACCACCAAAATCCCCAAAAAGCAAAACTTAATGTTTGATTTGATCAACTGCTCTTTATTGTACTAAATTCCTTTACCAAACCTTTCAGCATGTAAGTTCTTTCTGTATTTTCAAAGCACACATACGAAGTTAACTGCTATATAACATCTGAATGAAAGACTCTTTTCCAGGTTTCCATTTTGATGTACTTATTCAGTGTGACTGGGTATTATAAATTCAGCTTTAAAATGTTAAAGAGATTCCTTGGCCAAAAAAAATAAAAATAACAACACATTGAGCAGATGGGATGACTTCTCAAGACTGAAGACAACTATCTTCTAGTTACAGTTCAAGCCATGCTAGCACAGATACATTAAGGGCAGAGATTTCAGGTTGCTTTCCCTCCCCCCATTTCCTCTATTCAATCCACAAACACCATCCCTAGAATAAAAATAAACATAAAATTTTAGATTTTTTTGGTACTTGTTCACTATCTGTTTTTAAATAAAGCACAAAGAAGTGTTACATTTTACATCATCCTCACAATACGACCTATTATACAAAGCATGTCCCTCCCACTGATTTCTACCAAAAAAAGAGATCAGCTAGCATAGTTAGACTACAACTTCAAAGTAAACTAGCAAAAAGCGATAACACTTAGGAAAATAAAGTAACTAGGCAGTTGCTGCTCTTACACAGAGGAACACTGTAAATAAAATAATGCTGCTATATAAACTGCAGTTCAATTCAGAAAGAACACATGCAAGTCAAGATATACTAGTGTCAGAATGATTCAAAGGCACAAAAAAACAGTGCACACACACTTCTGAGACAAACTGAAGTTGTATAGCACTTGTACTTTAATCAATACCAATCAGGCACTGACTACAACAAACATCCTTCTGCTTTCTTCAGGGTCTGAAGTATTTAACTTTGCTATTATCATCTTGAGTATTATTTAAAACTTGGCATGGATTAAAAGTCAGACTGTGTACCAAGAAGCTCACATAGTTTGTATGTTTTGATGTATAAAACTATACAGAGACAAGGGTTTTATCTTTTGAATTCTTTTATTGAGAAATGCTCCACTAACTATCTAGAAACCACCTACCACAATTTCAGCATCACTTTAAAAAGTTTTCTTTGGCCCCTAAATAAGAACTAGCCAGTCTATTTAATATTATACATTAAATTCAAGTTCTTTTATGATTGTTGAACTAGTAACACAATGGGAATACAGTGACTGTGGTTACAGAAGTTCATGATCCAAATTACAAACTAAATTACTTCCAAGTAGTAGTGTTTTCACTCCCAGAACGAGTATACTCCCCCTTATGCTTACTCAGTATTTAGCTACACAAAAGATGAGGCAGGATTGTAACACACCGTTAAAAGTATGATCCGCAGAACTGTTGCTGAAATGAAGATCAGCTCTAAATTTGGAGGATGAAATTACTGTTGTATAAAACAGTTGCTCCGCTTCTTCAAATACTTTGTCTTGTATCTTTCTGTTGCCTCTGGAGAATCTAATTACCACTACTGTGTGATGTATTATCACTGAAGTTGCACATATCTTGTTTCTCCTGAAAAGTGGAGTTACAACTGTATCATGTAGCAGGAGGAGATTCAGGGTGAAGTTACACATTACTGCTTGCTCGGGCTAGAAAGAGAAAATTCTAGCACTTTCTTCTCCTTCCTCACATCTGTAATGGCATCTTGTGTGAGTTTAACACCTGTATGATTCCAGAGCAGCTAGATAACTTGCTACATGCTGGAAAAAACTCAAACATCAACAACCAAACCCAAATATCCAAACTAAAAATCTACTGGGTTAGAGATGCATTGGCCTGATGCACAGTCAGACAAGCCCAAGAGCTAAAAGCAGGGAAGAGGCAAGATGCTTTGCTCTGAAGGACTGGAACCCCTTTTTCCAGTGGTAGGCAACTACCCGATTAGTTCAGTAAAAAAGCAACCTCATTTTCAAGTTAAGTATACCTAAAAAAAGAAGTATCAGGCTTTAAAATCTTATTTTGCTCATCAGATTCTAATACATAGAAAAAAAATGTTTCAGTGATAAAAAATGCAATGTAATATACTACTTGAAAACTGAATAATTTTACCTATTTTCAAAGGAAAAACAGTTCTCGAGATAGCAAACACTAAACTCAGAACCAAGACAGCAACTTACAAGAAAAGGAACACATCACAATATTTCCATTTCAAATTACACACATTTCTCAGAAGACAAATACTGCATGCTGTCAGAAAGCTGCTACTGTACAATCCTTTTCTAGATGCAACAGTACAGAGATAGTGCCAAATTACAAGATACTAACCAAATTAAAGATCTGTGAGCTTCTGAAAGACAACTTACTATAGGCAAGTTTATTTGACATGCAATCCTCCCTCCGTTTTCTGGATTTTATTTAAATTATTTTGGAAAATACCATTCTAATTGTACCTTGTAATATCTGAAGTAATCACGTTCTTGTAGTTTCTGTATTTTGGGGAAGATCTTGAAAGTATTGAAGTCGTCAATGCTTTCTATATCACATAGACAATCATCTAGGACTCCTGTGAGCTATTAAAAACACATAAAAAATAGTTTTAATCAAGAAATGCAGTATTAACTACAGAAAAATTCTCCAAAGAGAAAAAGATGGCAGTCAAAAGAGATACCAGTGAAATGCAGCTCCACAGGAAATGATTTATTTCTCATTATTAAAACACAACATACCTTACACACTCAGAATTAGAAGACAACAAACTTCAACACTTTTTTGGAGCTTAAAACCACCTCCAAATGCAATGATGAGTCAATGCTAGCCAGATTAACACTTTCAGCCCTGAAATTTGTTGACAGATTCAGCATATAGAACTTCCTGCAGAATGAGCAGCAAGACTTTTCCCAACACAAACACCTGGTATACTAGCACATCAGAGCTGCATACCAAGTATTCTCCTACCAAACACTCATCAGTTGAATCGCCTAAAAACCCCCACAACCATGCACTGTCATCCGATTTTTACAGTTTTTCTCAAAGTGTAAGAACACTCCAGCCAGTTTCTTTGGAGAAAGGGGAATAGGTACTTTTGTGCCCAAGAAGTTATTTACACAGTTGAATTCTACAAACAAATACTAGGAAAACCAGGTACAGGCACCTACATTGTAAGGCTGTAAATCTATTGTGAAACTAAATCTGAATTTACCAGGCCCCATCGCTCTTCTCGTGCCAGGACAGCCAGCTGGATCAAGGCACTGCACTAGCTTGAGACCACCTCTATGAAAAGAAGTGTGCACGAATGCCAAAGCTCCTACCAGCACAGGAGAGGGAGGCAGGACACTGCAAGTAGCAGAGAGGACAGGCCCAACTTAGTAAACTAAGCTTTGGTAACGCTTTGTACTGAGACACTGTCAGGGTGTCAGCAAAGGTGGAAACACCTAAAGCATGATTCTATGAATATTTCTATGATAAAATTCATTAAATCTAAACTATTCCTAAGCATAGCTTCTTAAACAGCTACAAATGTATCTGAAAGGCCCTTCAAATGTAAGTTTGGAGGCTTTAGACCATATCTAAGGGGATGGAACCAAACACTGCTTCTGAAACATATAAAATAGGAAAGCCCACACATCTTATATCTTGTATGGGTTTAGCAGAACTTCTGATTACCAAAAGGCTGTATGTGCAAAAGGAGACAAAAAATATTTTGTGGCTTTTTTTTTTTCTCCACAGATTTCACACAGATGAGATTACAAAATCATCTAATCTGTTTTATGCATGGTAAATCACTCCACTACTTTACAGAACAGATACCCTTATATAACCAAGCTGGATGTAAGAGAGTCACTAGTAACCAAATTGTAGGCTTCTGCTCTTTTATGAAGCATCAAGGAGGCCCGGAAAATTAATTTTCCCCAACTCCTGGCAAGGATAAAGAGGTGAGGGTATGGCAATAAAGCACTTTAGTAGAAAATTCACCTTATGTAGATCCTACTTTCCCTAAGGCACTAAATAGGCTGTCACCATTCTGCAGAGTAGATATGTCGATGAAGAAAAACTCATTTAAGGGAATTTACTTTGCCCAAAGCCTTCCGTGTCGATATGCTTGCCTTGTTAATGTTATCTAACTTCAAACCTGGGCAAACAGCTATGAAAGAGACTATGTGCAATTACAGGTTTTTCACAAGGCCAAGAAAGCTCACAGCCCACAGGACTGTCAACTTCAAAGTCAGAAGACAAAAGTTGTTATTATTGATACAGAAATAAAACCCTCATGCATTGTAATCTATAATGGTTTCATTAATAATTTCAAGTTTTCTTATCAGTCACACAGAGGCAGATATTGACTTGGCAGGCTTTACAGGTAACACTATACCACAAAACAAACAGCAGTAGATTCATTATAATATGAGAAGGCAAAAAGATAAATCTGAGCATCGTGTTCAAATATTATTAAACTGTATAAACAGGATAAATCATATGTGAAGAGCAATAACTTATTAAGCTGGAAGCAGCAGGGAAGATATGAGGAATTTTCTTTGCACTCAGAAGCTAAAGAGTCGGGAACTATTTTGATCACGTCATGAAGTTATCCACCACTTACAATAATATTTTTACCATCTATGCAAAACTGAAAATGCTTCTTCAGGGCAAAATGTTCCAAAGAAACATGCAGTAGTTACACTCAGTGTCAAATCCCCATGGAAAAACAAAAAGCAGCAGGCTTTTTGTTCAACTAAGATGGGAAACTATTGGAGGTCACAACTCTGCCAGATGTCCCTGATAAAATGTTGATTCTAAGAACATCTTTCAAATACAGTACAGTTTACTTAGAACCCCAGTACCCCAGTCAGAGTTTTTTTACTAATCCAGGCGTAGTCTCTAGTGCTCTCACTTGCACAGTGATGGAACACTAAGAACGCACAGAAAAATGTTTCATTTTTGTAGGCACCTGGATCTTCCAGTGAACGCTTTTTCAAACCGGAGATATCAAAATAAGAACAGTGTATTACACAGTTAAAATTACATATTGCAAGACCTACTTTGCTATTCACACAACTGGTATTGTGTCTTTTTTAAATTGAACTATACTAATTAGCTTAGTCCACAAACGCAGAGCCAAACTGTACTGTAAGTTATCGCAACTTTTATTATCAATGACCAAGTATAAAGCTTTCTTTTCATCTGTTAATTACTTTGAACCCTACAATAAACTCTAAAAGCATCAGCTTACTGTAATTTGTGTTCAGGAAGTTGCCTGACATTGAATAGCTGCTATTTTTTCTATATTTGCAATATGCTTATCAAAGTATTTCCATGCACTGCCAAACCTAGTTTAGTTCTTGTACAGATATCAGAGCTGTACTGGAGATGTTAAACTTCTAACTTATCTTCCCCAAGATAAATCAACCTTTCAAAAGAAAAGGTCAACGTCCAGCCTGCATCAATTTCTCCTTATGAAATCTGGAAAGAGAAATGTATTCAGCACTTCAACATTAAGAAAAACCTGAATAAACACATACACTAACAAGCAGTATATTCATACAAACAACCTTATTAGTGTTATCAGGCCATTGTACTTTAATTGCTGCAGCAATTAGAAGACCACCTGGGACACCTCGTTTCATTCTTTCATGTTTTACTTTGCCACAGCTGTAGAACAAGAGGAAAGCTATAGGTAACGTGGCTCCAGGAACTAATGGCTAGCCTGTCCTTCCCCCATGCGAGCCAGACTCCAGGTATTTAAACTCTGAATACAGCATGATAACAGTTTGATGGAATACCAACAACAAATCTCACCGACAAGCATCACAAGAGAACCATGCCAGTTTGTTAATGGCTTCTTTAAGAATCCCAATTCAATTAGCATTTATTTACGCTAAAATAGCTACTAAAATGAGGGATTTTTACACCTGGCAAAGCCACAAGTTGTAACAAAGAAACCGGCAATAAGAGCTGTCTGTCCTCGGATGGTCGCTTACAAATACAGCGTGCTGCACAAGGCAGAAAATGAGGAAATGTAAGAATCCCAGAATCCTAGGGGTTGGAAGGGACCTCGAAGGATCATCCAGTCCAACCCCCTTGCCAGAGCAGGGTCACCTAGAGTCCATCACACAGGAACGCATCCAGGCGGGGTTTGAATGTCTCCAGCCAAGGAGACTCCACAGCCTCTCTGGGCAGCCTGTTCCAGTGCTCTGGCACTCGCACAGTGAAAAAGTTTCTCGTGATATTCACATGGAACCTCCTGTGCTCCAGTTTGCATCCATTGCCCCTTGTCCTATCATTGGTCATTACTGCAAAAAGCTTTGCTCCATCGTCCTGACCTTCACCCTTTACATATTTGTAACCATGGATGAGGTCACCCCTCAGGCTCCTTTTCTCCAAGCTAAAGAGACCCAGCTCCCTCAGCCTTTCCTCACAAGGGAGATGTTCCACTCCCTTCATCATCTTAGTGGCTCTGCGCTGGACTCTCTCAAGCAGTTCCCTGTCCTTCTTGAACTGTGGGGCCCAGAACTGGACACAATACTCCAGATGTGGCCTCACTAAGGCAGAATAGAGGGGGAAAACGATGATGAGATGGAGAAGACAGGCTCTGCTCCTCACACACACCGCCGAGCGTATTCCCACGTGTCCACAGTGTTCCTATCAGACTTCTGCCTCCGGCCCGGCTGGAGCCCTCCCCTCCTGGACACAGCTGCGGTGCCAGCCCCGGCCCCCCCGGACAGACCCTGCCCTGCCGAGGCACTGACAGGAGGCACAGCCCCCCCCGTACCGCCTGACGGCCAGGCCCGCCTGGCACCGAGCGGCCCGAGGGCACACAAGTTTCCGCCTGGAGGCCACGGGTCCGGCCCGGCGCCGGGCTCCTCAGGACACCCCGCAGCGGTACCGGCATTACCCAGCCCCCCCCGCCGCCAGCCCGGCCGGAGCTCCCGGCTCAGCCAGCGCCACGGCCCCGGGCCCCGCACAGCCGAGCACCGAGCACAGGGACGCGGGCAGCGGCTTCCCCGGGGGATTCCCAGACTCCTCCGCCGGGGAGGCTGCCCCAGGCTCGGCCCGAGGCCGCCCTCTGCCTCCGTCCGCTCGGGCCGG
>VZRW01005115.1:0-22973 GCA_013398125.1 Aegotheles bennettii
TTCTATGATTCTATGATACAATGGAACAAATATTAGCTGTTTAACATAGTTGAAGCTACAACCTTAAGCTGTCATAACTAATTACTAAATACGAATTTCGTATTTAGTTTCAAACTTAAAGAAACTGAAATACATCTGAAATCAAGAAATGGTAGATTCTTGTGTTCCTTGTGTATTGAAATCTATGACAGTTAGTGTTTTGGGAATACAAAGTTAGATCACCTATAGTTAAATATGTAGGCAATAAATATGCAAAACCTCAAAAATTTCATGATGTTCTGTGTGCTGCCACATAGGTAATGCTCTGGCAATGATTTCCTACTAGGAAAGCCCTTCTCAGGCTTTTAACTAAACATTTGTTCATGGGAATGAATTCTGTGATAGATTTTTCTACCTTTGGAGATGCTATATGCCTTGAAGACTTTATACTGAATAAACTCATCTCATCACCTTCCGTGCCACTCCTACCTATACTGTTGCGTTTTACAGTTCTTCAAAACCTCAGGACCATAGCTATTTACTTAAAATAGTACTTTTATAACTGTTGCTTACAGTCTTAAAAAAGTTGTTGAGACTTCAGTGAAAGTCATGTTAGTTTAATTCTTAAGAAAAGTCCTTTTACATATAAAATTAATTAGCTTCTATGTTGACTTATGACTAACAGCAGTTGGATTCCCTCAAGCTAAAAAGCTATGTTATTGGCTGCAAATGCTTAAGATAGCTAGGGAATGGATAGCTACCTTTAATTTCTGACAGCAACTCAACTCTGTAATGTAGAGTTGTGTGTGTATGAACATCTGCAGATAGTAATCACAGCCTTGATCTTCCACCACTTTGTGATGTAAACACCCCATATAAAATTTAACCACAGATTCACAGCCTGTTGAAGTCAGTAACAAGAAACTTCCCCTGGTGACACAATCAACTAACTATATTGAACAACAACAGCCCTTACAGAGGTATGCAAAATATGGCTTATGAATATTGACAAAATATTTCAGGGTGAAACAATTTACTTTGTATTAACAAGCTCAGTTAGTCAAAATTTTAAAATTGACATCACATTCAAGATTCTTCACTTTTGAAAAAGTTTGGGGAGGGTTTATAATTTTTTTTTTTTAATAATATGTGTGGGTTTTTTCTAAAGTGTCTAAATACTAATAAAATCTCATTCAGTCATAATAAAGCTAAACATGCATAGCTATGCGTGATCTTGTCCAAATCTGTGACATTTGCTTCTTTCATGGTTGTTTTTCGCATTCATTTCCATTAAGGAGAATCAGGTAGACTATGCTTAATTTTAAGATTCAGGCATCCTGGTATCTGAGGCTTGTACTGAACATTGGTAGGTTTATAACTTCACAAAGAAGGGTTAACTTACAAAACCTAAGTATTTAAAAATCTGCAAGTTACTGGATTTAACTACAGAAAAAAAAACTTAGAAGTGATAAATGTTAAATAAATTATAGCAGAGTTGATTCGTAATTATGGAGTGAAGGCATGTACATTTAATTATTTCTTGCCTTTAAAAAGGTTCAGATTAAACAAAACACCACACTACTGTGGAAATTGTTCTATCTCCATTGCTGCAGGAAGAAAGAAGTTTGTAAGAGAGAAGTTGAATTTGTTGTCAATAATGAGAAGTCTTCATAAATCTAGCTTTAAAGTATACCATAGGACACACAGTTTGTTATTAAAAAACTCATTGCTGATCTTATTTTTCTGTCATACTGACACAGGGAAAATACTTAACAAAACATAAATGAGCTTCCAGATCACCGTTCAAAAGTGCCCTCTGGCTCAGTTTGAAAAGCTCACAACAGTGCCAAGAGGTAGCCAGCGTTAGGTAACTTTCTGGTTTCAGCTGAGAAAGGAATGAGACACTTAGAAAAGATAAACACTTCCAAAGGCAGCTGCCAAAGAGAGGGTGGAAGTAGATTTCACAGTTGTGATGTTCACTGTCCTCTGCAGCACAGAATTGTTCCCACTGAAACAGTAACTATGGAGTGGATGGGAACTGGTGACCCAGGATTTCCTGAAGAAAGGTTTAAAAGCAAGTACAGGATTGTTTGCCTTGCCTTCTGAAGATGAGCTCCATCTCACCTTAGTATAAAAATATTCTGGGGAATGCTATGCCTTTGTGCTTTGAGCTGAAAGATTTTTCTGCTGGAAGATCCCTCTGACACATTTAATGATTTGGTTGTTTTTCAGATATTGGAAACAGGGCATTTTCTAAATCATGCATATGTGTAAAGGGCGAACATGCAGTTTAGCCTATAACTCTCATAAGCAGCACCTATCTGTACTAACAGAATTTATCCTTTCTCAAACTGTTGTCACAGGGAAAGTCTGCTTGATGGTAGTCTCCAAAAATGCCTGTCCTGGACACCTTGTTTTGGTGTCCTCAGCTCTGTGAGCTAAAGCATTAATAATACAATATGTGCTTTATAGTAAAAACTTCAAGACATCGTCAAAAAGATAAATTGAGAACAAATTGTTCTGATTTCAAATGTTACATTACAGAATAACAAGTCTGTTTGGCATATCTCTTTGTAAAATGTAGTTTTTCCTTCTTTGTTTCTCTATACTTTCCCGCAACATTTGAATGGCTTTTAGAGTTGAAGTCTGAGACACTAATGAGGAAGCTGTAGGGGAAATGGAGTAATAACAATCTGAATGAAATATTCAGGAACTTCAGATATATTGTGATCGTTTTCAAATTCTGTGATATCCTTTCATTTTTTATTCTGTGTTGTGGTTATTTAACTTTTGTGATTTTTTACCACTGTAAAAAAATAGTGTCCATATCTTTTATCTATCTCGATGTCTGCATGTGAATGTAATGTAACAAGCCAGGTGGCCTAGGTCCTGTCAGCAGTGCCATATAGAAGAAGGCAATAGTCAAATTCTTCTGTAAGCTGAAAGAGCGACGTGTAGAGCAAAGAGCAGCTCTGCTCTGAGCCTGCAGCTTCCAGTTTTTAAACTTACTGAAGTACTATGGCCTTGGAGTTCTTAGAGGTATCTTAACTTTTTAGTGTGTATTATATAAACTTAAAAAATCCAAGTTTATATCATTGAATCCAGCTATATATGCAGAAAAGAAAGTCTAAAACAAAGAATACTGTGAATTATTTTTCCAAAGCAACACAGCTGCTATTTTGCATTCTCTCCATTTGGACAAGCAAACTGTCCAGCAGTATTCAGACTCTTTAACATTGCAATTTACTTAAAAGAGGCACAGAATTCAGGAGTCTTGATGAAATGACTCAGAAGAGGATAACCCAGAGACGAGCATTTTTCATAAGCAGATCCTGTGCTTATGAGGCTTAGAGTGTGAATTTCATGGATGCAAGTTTCTGATTCTTCCCTACTTTAAGCCTTTTTCAGGCAAGGACAAACATAAAATACTGACACATGGGACAATCAATAGGGAACATTGAGACATTAGTCATGGACCTAGTTTGCAGAGGTTGATCTGAAATGTCTGCTTTAAAAAAATACCTTGCCTAGAGCCATGGTGCAGAATTACTACTAAGTATTACTCAGATTTTGGTCTCTATCTTCTTGGCAGAATCACTGGTGTCTGAATTTAATCCTGCACATTTGCTTTGCTAGGACATCTTTGACAATTACAGCATGCAGATGGGTGATTAAAGAATAATAGGAGGTTTGCAAAATGTTGCATAGTGCAGATGCTTACTGTAGTTCAATGATTAGTTCTCTGGCAATGCCTTTCAATCGTAAACATAGAGAACAGGACATCTGTATCAGATTTGTTGAAGTAATGAGAAGTTTTCAAGGAGTTAACCACTATAGAGTCTGTAAACCACTGGCTAGATCCCAAGACAAGCTTTTACAAAGAAAACTACCTAGTAACATGCTGAGTTACCAACCTGAATGGCAGAAAGAACATGGCAGGGCTGCTGCCAGGACTCTCTGCTGCACCCAAGTGATGGCTCAGAGGCAAGGCTGCAGCAGGAGCTTGGTCCACCTCCATCAGCATCATCCCCACAACCAGCTCCCAGTGTCTCCAAGAGATGCAGGATCAGAGAAAAGCTGACGCAGTTCTCCTCCCCCAGATCTCTTCTCTTTACTATCACTGTTGGCTTGAGGCTGCTGATCTGAGGTGCCAATTCTAACGCAAAAGTCTGTGCCTTTGGAGCTGTGACCTTCCCGTACTCTAGATGAGTCCTTGGGTTTCTCTGTGCATAATTAAAAAGTGCCAAGAGCACTTTAAATCCTCAGAAATTGAGTGTTTCTATATCTTTTTCTTTTTTTTTCTTTTGAAAAGGTGTAAAATTACTGAAGAAACATAAAAGTGAAAAGGAAGAAATGAGGATCACCAGTTGTGTTATCATAGAATCATAGAATGGTGGGCCTTGGAAGGGATCTGTGGGGATCATTTAGTCCAACTTCCATACTAAAGCAGGCTCACCTAAAGCAGGTGACACAGCATCATGTCCAGATGGGTTTTGAATGTCTCCAGAGAAGGAGACTCCACAGCCTCTCTGAGCAGCCTGTTCCAGTGCTTGTCACCCTCAAAGTAAAAAAGTTTTTCCTCATATTCAGCTGTAACTTCCTGTGTTCCAGTTTGTGTCCGTTGCCCCTCACCCTGTTGCTGGGCACCACTAAGAATAGACTGGCTCCATCCTCTTAGCTCCCACCCTTTAGATATTTGTAAGCATTGATAAGATCCCCTCTGTTTTCTCCAGGTTAAAGAGGCCGAGGTCTGTCAGCCTTTCCTGATAAGAGAAATGCTCCAGTCCTTCAATCCTCTGCATAGCCCTGATACACTTCTTGGTCTTTTGAACTTATTTCAGGACTTACTACAGTAGATGAAGTAATATACTCCACCCATAATTAATAATATGTTCGTAAGTGTGGATTTATTATGACAGAGAAAGAAGTGTCCATTTTAAGATGTCCTTTATCTGCTGCTCAAGTTCTGTATTTTCCCCATGTATCAGACTTGACCCGTCACTCCCACCTGCAAACTTTTCCAGCAGATGTGGCTGATTTAGGCCTCATTCATGCTGTGAATCTGAGATTTTCAGCAGGTTAGATAAGATGAAACCCTGCATTCATTTTTAGTTGTAATATATCCTGTTGCAGATCCTTTCCCGGAGATGAAGTAACATATTACTGCTGTTAACTCCACTTTATTACATATGAATGTTGCCTGGAAAGACCCAAGGAAGCTCCATTAAAGAGTGCTAAATTCAGTAACAGTGGCCTGATACATACTAGCATTTCCAGCCTTGAGATAAAAATCAGACAAATCCAGGGCCAAATTCATCTCTGCATTTCATTGATGTTATACCATGGATTTCAGCAGCTTTGCAGATCAGAAACTGAAAGTTTGGCCAAATGCAATCCTCACCTAATTCTATTTCAAAAGATGAAGCTAAAATTTGGTTACTCATGAGTTTTCCTCTGAAATTCACTTAAGTCATGTTTACAACAATGTTTACTTCCTACTCTACCACCTCGCTAAAAATAGTGCAGAATATCATTAATTCGTAGTACAACTTTTTTTTTGCTATTTTTAGTGATACTTAATATGAAATGTGTCACTTACGGAATATAGACTAAACTGTTCTTAGAGTAAATAATAAACCTCTATGCTGGTAAACCTACTTTGCCATAACCAAGCTATTTATTAAGAATTATTTTGGATATGGGAAATGTAGCACATCTTCATAACAGCAATGTTAATAAATTAAGTATAGCAAGTTATTTTCTTTCCTTAATCCTCTTTTCTGAGTCTCACTAGAGAATTATGCTTTTTCTTAAACTAAAAAATTTCCAGTGGAAATTGGTCACAGACTAAAACAGACAGTATATTAAAATTCACATGAACTATTATTTTTAGTTGAATCTTAAATTATTTTTCCCAAAGAAGTCAATAATGAAAATTAATGGGGCAAACATCTTCATTTAGAATCTAAGATTTTCCAAATAATCTTTTAATAAATTAGTCTTCAATGAATCAGTGCTGCTCAACTGAGAATAAAATTGTAAGATAAAAAACTATTTACAGAAACCCTTAAGAAAAGAAATAAATTTAAAATGAGAATTAAAAATGTTCCAGCACATATTTTTTTCAGTTTTTTCTTTTTCAATCAGAGGAAACAGTGCCATATTTTTGTCATACATTTGGTAAGACATTCTCAATGCTGGCCTTAATTTATTCTTTTTAGAAATTAAACCAATCCAAGAGAGTGCTATTGGGGTCAACTTAGTTTCTAAGTTTGCTGAACCATAGGTATCTCTGTAAGTTAGAAAAAATTGCCAGTTTAAAATACATAAGCTAGAAGCCCTATAGTTATGTCACCCTCAGTAGCCCAATGGAAAAGGTAATTATTTCATTCAGTGTTATTTTTTTATGTGCAGGAGCAACAAATTAAAACAACTAATCCACTTCACTGAACAATATTTGACAGAGCTTGGAGGCCTCAATTAACCACAGTTTAATAAAGGTACTAATCTGTGTTAAATTAAATCCCTGAAGGATTGAAACAATGCATACGTAGTAATCAGCAAGTCCTGATAGAGGGGCATGCTGGGGCAGATAGGTGGAATGTGCTGTGTAATCAAATTCCAGGAGATTTAAACCCAACAACAATAAAAAAATTAGAAATTGCTCAAGCCTTTTTTAAGCATAAGGTGTTTGGGTTGGGTTTTTTTTTCCCTGCCACTAGATTTTAGTATCCAGTATATTCAAAACTGCACATTCTAAAAAAAAAAAAAAAAAAAAAGAAAGCATTAAAATCCTTATTTCAAAGGAAGGTCAAAACAAGAAAGTAATCTAAAGCTGCTTACTTGCCCTCCCTGTGAATGATCAGCATCATACAACTTTGCAAATAGTAAGACTACACTCCTGAACTGGGGTTTTTTTCCATCTCTGTACTGAGTACTCACTAAACTCAAAATATTTAACTAGCTACAATTTGTGTGTTTAATTCCTTCCAGAATCCTCTGGAACATTGCAAGCTGCAGTCAACATACAGTGCTATAGAGTAGCAGTGATTTTTATTCTCAGTCATATGTACATTTGCATGTATGTAGAATTGAATAACTTTGTAGAGTTCAAGATGATTGATATTAGCACTGTATTGTCTTTTAACAGACGGTATTTGATTTGTATTAATTTAATGAAAGGCTCATACCACCTTGCTTTCCAAAGTAGTTTCAGCACAAGAAGTAAGGGTCCTCACACATGCAGATCTTAGTGAAAGTCTTACAGCAGGCAAAAGTGAAAAAAAAAACCTTAATAAAACAAAATCTCAAGACACCCCAATTTAATTGCCTATTAGAAATATTCACATCAATCACTCGGTGTCTGTACACTCAAATTACAACTTTGTGATCAGTGGATGAACAGACTACCAATTTTGCCAGTCCTGGCTGAGTCCTCAGCAACACTGAACTCCACCTTAGTCTTGGTCGGGTGACAGGGTGGAGATTGTAGTTCCCATACCAGCTGTGTTAATCTTTTATACTACATGGTCTAAGATATGTCTTACATCACAACTTTGCTTTCTGTCATATAGCTTTTCAAATAAAAAGAGTCAATTGTGACGACCCAGACTGACCAGCTGATAGCACAAGTCATAGCAATGCTTATTTCTTGAGCCTATAGCTTGCAACTGAGGTCAAGCGGTTTAAGAAAGTCATGCAGCCTTTATGAGGGAGAAGGAAGAGGGATTGACTAGCCTATAGAAAGTATTTTGATACTTCGTAGAATGTTGTTTCACAAAATATGTTTATTCACGTGAAAATATTTTACTAGGTACTGGGAGAAGAAACAGAGAATAAGATCTACCAAAAAATAGACACCTCTCGTCCTCCTGTCTTCATGTTCAAATGCCTTTGCAGCAGCTTGCCTGGCTGTTTCCTGTAATGGTTCAAAAGTTGTAAGCTTAAGCCTCTGCAGGTGGATATCATCCATGAACAACTTTTATTACAACTATCTATTTCAAATCTGGGGGGAGAAAGAGATATGGGGCTCAATCCCAGATAGGGGAGTTATTGAGTAATGAAAGTTTACAACATTTTGCCCGTGAGTGAAAATCTCTTTCCAGGACTTCATCTAGTATATTGATGCATGCCATATATTTCCAGATTGGTATAATGGAGATCCCTTTCCCCAGTTGTGTTTTATGCTTATACATGTGTATCTACAGTTGCAAGAATTATTGCATGTGAAGAACCATAGAACACCAGTATCATTTTCTTATTGAGACCGTTTCTGTCAGCTGGTACACAGATAGAAACTAGTACACAGAATCATCTAACTTGTGGCTAAAAGCACAAGTATGCTAGTATGGTAGCAATGTGAAATCATGGGGCTTGTTTTCCTCCTTGCTAGGCTCCAGTCCTTCAAATTTTCCAGTCATGATGCTGTAGGTTGTTCACATGGAAGAATTTGCAGGATTTGAGATTTAATGAGGACCACCCAGGTTCACTATAAAATTGTAATCCTAATATTAATTCAAGGATTAGAAACTAAACTGTAGGACTGGCTTAATAGTCTTGTTAAGTCAAAGTCAGAACAGGCTGAAAGAAAGCCTTTCAGTAAAGCTTTCAAACATCAAGCAAAGCTAAATCCATAAATTAAAATAGGATGAAAAATCCAGTTAAATATTTGCTATTATATATAATGAAGGTCATAATTATGTGTTGATACACATCATGGTTAATGTGATTAAATTCTGGTATAGGTCACTTTTAAAGTTATTTATTACACAAGAATTTAAAATTAAAATGCTGCTTGAGTTTTTATGTCATGTCTTTTGCTTGAGGAATTCAGCAGATTAAACCAAGTTTCAAACTTTCTGAAACTAAGATGCTAGCTGATTCTTTTCAACAGTCCTTTTCAAGTAAAGCACTCTGTTCCGATCAAACAAGAAACATTGAAAGCACCTACTTAATTTATATTTCCTGTGATTTTCTTATTTTCTTAGTCTGTGATCTAATAAGAAATTCTGTCTCAAAGCTGTTCTTTTCCTTCTACTTTGACCCTGAAGAAAAGTCCTGAAACTTTATGACATCATATTTAGTGATTGTTTCGTTGTTAATAAATAATACCATGTGTTTGCTTCAGCTTAAGCCACATGGTTAGGACTAAACATCAGGGAGAAAACAGGAATAATGAGTTCATGTGCATGAAAAAAAAAAAAATAACATGCTAAAGCTTTTATTACACACATCATGGAAAAATATGTGTGCTGTTACAGTCATATTTGAACCACAGACTGGTTGGAATAATGAATGCATTGAATATAACTCATTATATTCAACTTCCTTTGCCAATTAAGAAAGTGCATGACAAGGAACAACTTGTGAAATTTCACAGTCCACAGGGAAAAAGACAAATAATTATTGTACACGTGGAACTATATGACAAAATACATCTTGCATCATGCATTTACCTATAATTGGATTCAAATTGTAAGCGATAGAATTACACACTTTTTAACTGTATCTGTGTGAAATTTTCCTTTTTTTGGAACGCTTTAGGGCTCTTGGATTATATAGTCTGACTGCTTCATCTGAAAAGGGGGATTTCACTAGTCACAGTGATCTTTATTTTTTGGTTAAAGTTGAATCAGTATAGATTGTTGATGGAAAGAAGGAAAAAGCAATGTTTCATTGCCAAAGGGAATAAAGGAGCAGTGATCAACACTAGAATGTATAACTGGCACAAAAATACTGTAGTGTGACAACAGTCTTCATCAAGTGTACTTATTATTCTAACTAAAGATACTAGAAAGATAGTGAAAATTTCTTGGCATAAAAAAAAATAATGCTTTGTCTCTTGACCATGACAGATATGTACATGACATGGATTTCTCATGGGCTAAATAGGATCAGAAAACTGAAGATAGGCTGCTAGTTTTTGCATGACTAATTTTTGCAGATGCAGCCATGTAGATCACAAAATAATATTTGATCCAAACCTTTTTTTAAAAAATGCTGAATTACATAATGCTATAACCATTTGGTGAAGGAATATATCTAAAAAGAGAGGTACAGAATCTTTGTAGTTTTACAAGGGACTGTCTATTTCAGATTTGCTGAACTATGACATTTTAAATATGCTTCTTGCATCATTACACAATTACACACGCTTCCCCCGTGACAGAGTTGTATCTTCAAAGCATAAGCAATGTGCATAAAAACAGTTCTTGTACTGTTCACAATGTCTAAATCAGGGTTTATCTGACAGTATTTCAAATTGATCATTCACTCCAGTGGCTTCATAAATGCTCATATTCTTTACATGTTTACAATTTCTTCACTCATGGTTATGCAAATATGATATAGGTATTACAATAAAACTGTATTTCCGTAAGGGAAAAGTATCCATAAAGTATTGGAATATTCCTGATTAATCCAGGAATTTTAAAAAGTTTATATTTTAGGTTTCTCATTTATTTATTCCTGAACTGAAACTTTGCACTGAGTAGACAATTGAAACTTGGATATTGTTTTTTAGGAAAATGAAATGTCAACAATCTCTGAGTACTTAACAGAAAGAAAAATGATAACTATACAGCTAAGCCTTTACTATAATAATGCCAAAATATTACAAATCCAAAATCCCTAGGAAATAAAATACTCTAATTCCAAACTTCATAGATGTGTTTCTAAAAGAAATGTAACTGTTACTGCAGGAAGCAAGTTTTCTTTCTCAGAAATAGGTTTGTAAGAGCCACGCTTTGGATTTGCTGTGTGTTTGGTAAAGCAACTGGCCAGACGTATGTTTAATGAATAAAATATTTTCCTGCCTCCCATTCACCCTCCATCCAATGACAAAAGCCACTCAAGGTTGCATGAGAGAAGATCTATTAGGCAGCATAGGACTTTCTCTGACATCTTGCATTGCATTGTGTCAGACAAGGCAGAGAAGAAAGGTCTGCACTGGGAGGAGAGGAATAGCTGTTCATGCATTGGTATGGAAGGATCCAAACTTCCTGAAGTGGGTTTGGGGAGGAAGGAGCTGCTGGACTCCTGGCTGCAGGAGTCACTGTGTAAACCAAAGTGCTGTTCTCTCTTGCCCTGTCCACCTCAATGGTTCTTCCAGCTTCTTCCTGGAATTGCGTCTTCTCTGTTCTGCCCAGGCATGGGCATGTATAAGCAACAAAAGTGAAAAGAAGTAATTTACCTTTTATAATGCATTATATGTTGGAATGCTTCAACATTCCTGCTTAGTCCAAACGTCAGCTGTGACTTGGATGTAAGCTCTCAAGCCTAAAAACTTGTCTGTACTTCTTCCATCCACTTCCATGTTTGGCAAAAGACAACTGTGATTCAAAGTCAAAATGTCCATTTAGACCTTCTCTGCTGAGAAATGTTTTCCTTAGCTGTATTTGGCATCAGTATCAAGTCTTGCCAGCATTTTACTCAGTTGTTTCAAGTGGTATGTCACTGGCATCATTCATCAAGAACTCTTGCCTTTATTTGAGAGTTAGCTAAAGTAGTACATTTGGGTTCAGTTCAACCTATCACTGAAATCAAAGGTCACAACAGATTGCATAATACAAAATGATACCTGAAACAGAAAAATATTGGAGATGTTCTTTATAATGCCATTTGAATGGCAAATCAGAGAAAGAAATATTGTAGCTTCATTCAGAATATATCCACCATCTTTTCACAAGAATGTGTATAAACAAGCTAATGATGAAATCACTGTTGTCAATGCCACAATTCGACTATGAGACTCTAAATGATCCATGGGGTTTGACACATGCCTAAAATGTATCTCTCTGTTATTTGATGTTTCCTAGGGCAAAAATCAGTAAAATCTCATGCATAAAGTACTGGGGAAAGTAAGAAAGGCAGGTTATAAGACAGAAAATGAAATAGCTACATGCATATCGGATCTGTGTACTTTAGTATCCATGTTTTGAACAATAAGGTTGGCAAGAATGGTCCAGGAGGGTACCCCTCATGCTTTCCAGCACAGTCTGCACACGCTGATGAATCCGACATGAAGATAGTTACAATAAAAGCTTAGAGATCCTGGCTGAAGTTTTACCAAAGTCTGGGGACCAAGTTCTTCATCTACCATGATGTGTTTACAACCTGGAACTCATGTTTTACTCCCATGTTTTGGTGTGGTTAGTGCTCTAAATGGTGTCCAATGCTGGTACAGATTGTGGATTCCCATTCATGAAGGGTGCAGTGACCATCTCTTCTCTGTGTGTACAGGATTTTGTGTGATATCCAGGAAACTTTTCACTTTTAAAAAGTGAATAACCTTTGTTGGTAATACCTCATCACAGTGGAGGGCATACTTTACAGATATGCTGCAAAGATAAATTCCGTAGATTCTGCCATATTGTTCTCCAGGCTAGAGCAGGATTAAGTTAGGGCCAGAGTTCAGTAAATTAGAGTACACTGTAGTTTGCTGGAGATTGCTATCCTATGATAATGGTTTCTCTGAAAGTGTGTGCTGAGTGTTGTAGTCATTTCAACCCTTTGCAGATGTCTGCTGTGCATTAAAGCTTTGGAGTCTTGACATGAAGCAGCCTGTTTTCAGTATCTTTCCCATGCCTAGTTCTGGTATCTGTTCATACACCTAAAAACTTTTTCTGTTTTTAAACAGATCTGGACATAAAAGTGAAGAAACTACAAAATTGCTTTCACATTGACAGGTTCATCATGCCAAATTTACCATAAAGAGAAGCCATGTTAATAAGTTTTGTGGCTCTTGAAAATTTTGCCTATTTTCTTTCATAGTGAGAGACTGATGAAAGTCCTCTGTGCTGGCTTTGGAGTGTTACTATATGCTCTGTTTTGTGAACTAGTCATCTATAATTACAGCTCCTACATTCTTCTGTCCCTCTCAGTCGCAATAGTGGTCATTTCATTTGGCAAGTTTGCAATTCTATATAATTATTAAGAAAATCTTCACAAATCATCTCTTTGGAAAGCTGTTAACAGAGACATTTGGAAAAGTAGACATGGAACTTTCATTGTTAGTAAAAAAAAAAAAAGGAGAAAAGATGTGCCTATTTGGGAGAATAATCTACTATGAGCAAGTTTCTTTCAATTTATGCTTTGACATTCTAATGTAATTTTGTATCTCACAGTTTCTAATTATTTCCTAATGTGTTAATTTTTTAGCCATTTGATCTGCCCTTGCATTTTCTGAAATGTGTCTTTTATAGATTCTCTCCTTGCAGAAATCTCTGTCCTGCTACTCCTGCACTGAAGGTCCACTACTCTACACAGTTGTACTTTAAGAAATTTGGACAGATAGTCCCAGTTTATGCCTAACAATCTTGAATGTCTCAAAAAATGTCATATTAGTCCAGTATATCTCATAGCAAACTTACAGGGCTGGCTTTGTTTTCTTTTTAAAATGCAGGCCATCTAAATAAATGTCCATTGGAGAATGAAAAAACATGAATATCAACCTGAAATATTTCCATAATATTTTATCCCTACTTCATACCAGATGTTGGTATATCAGATTGGGCTACATGCAAAGAATAGGTACGTTTACAATTTTCTCTGTGCCTGTAAAAAGCTACAGCTATGGAGATTTGACAGAAAAAATACCTGTTTCCAGATCTCCCTTGGTTACAGCTGAAGTCAACTTAAAATTATTTGTCCAAAGAGGTAACAGCATTTAGACTGTGTTTTTAAATCTTCATATGTGATTTGAAACCAACTCTATTTTTTCCAAGTTAACAGTGCAAATTCCACTTGACCCTATCTACTTGTTGATGTGACATAATCAGAAATCATAACATGTTTCATTCAGATATATGCAACTTGGATAGTATGATTATCAGCAAAAGAACGCACAGTGCTGTTATTGTGTTCTGTATCAGACAACTGACATCATCAGGTCTGAATAATAATGGCTCATACAATTCGAAATCACAGAGTTCCAAAATGCCAACAAAAAGCAGAATTAAGAATTTCTCCTTAAAACACAGAAAACCTGAGAAGCATCACAGCTACACCAGACCATGATGCCAGTGTGAGAAAGGCTTGGGCTTTTTTGTCCTGTGTCTATTTGGTGGCAGTGTTTGTACAGGAAGCTGAGATGGCTGTTCCTCCTGCCATGAGCCCAACTGTTACTCCCTCATGCTGTGCCAAGCAAAATTTAAGAGTGGAGTTATCAACAGGACAATGCAGAGGAGGCAGCATCATGCTTGTCCTTGGTTTGATGAATGAAGGTGGTTTCAAACAGGATGACCCATAGAACGTACCTAGATGCAAGGAGTCTCCAGGAGAAGAGAAGAGAGGAGGTGGTGAAAAAGCAGAGAAGGGTGTATAGAGGGAAAAGTTTGTTGCGCTGCACAAAAGAAAAATCCTCTGGTGTTTCGTCTTCTGGGTGTTTCAGTGGGCAGAGTGAATTTTTCCCTTCTTCAGATAAGGAAAACTTCCCTTCTTTTGCACCTTTAGCTCAACAGAAGAGGAGGGAAACATGAAAGCTGATCAGAAATGTTGTCTCGTCTCTTTTAACTGGCTCTTGTTCCATTTCTCCAAAACAATGTCTGGAGGAAGGCTAGAGGGTGATGAAACCAAGACCTCAACCAAGGCATTCTAGCAAAAGATGCCTGTAGGGCTACATTATGCAGGGGCTCAAGAAGGAGTTCTGAATAACTGCAGGGCTGGAAGATGAGATGAAATGTGAACAGTGATGTATAGCTGGTCCATTTGAATGCTTAGGCTTGGGGAACATCTGCAATCCCTATTCCTTCAGGCCTTTTCTTGCAATTATGTACAATTTAATTTTAATTGCTTCATCAACTCAGCACCCACACAGTGGCTAGCAAACCACCTCTCTGTAATGAAAGAGCAGACTACGTTATAGCTGTCATACATTTGTGAGGTAGAATGAGCAATTTAAAAATCAAGTAGTTCAGATCAAAATTAGTTCTTTACAAAACTCCTACATGTGCTTTTTAATCTCACGATTCTGTATTAGAGAGCAATGGGATCTGTCTTAATGTGAAAGTTATTTTCTTTCCTTAATTTGAGGAGCTGGGAATGTTACACTTTTTTAGAAGCCAAGTTTACTGGTTTAAAAGATAAATAGTCTGCCAGCTGAATGGCAGAAAAGTATTTCCTATGTATTCTATTTTCCATTTATGTATGTGCATCTATAGATTTCTGTGATACCATGTTTCATTATGATTTGTTAAGCCATATTTGACATAAATTAGAACTTCATACAGGTGTATTGCTGTTCTGACAGATTTTGGTTAAAACAGCTTGATTTTTGTAGCAGTTCTTTACAATTAGTAGTATTAATTCTTTACTATACTGGAGGGAAATATTGGAGTTATGCTAGAAACTTTTGTGAAACCATTAACACATTTCTCAGCAGTGGGGGTCATGAAAACAAAACCATTTTTAAATAAGAATTGTTAGGAAAGGAATAAATACCAAAACAGTGAATGTCCCACTTGCCAGAATACCAATCTGTAGTTCACCTGTGGTGTACAGTTCTGGTGCCTCCCAGAAGGAAGGATAAAATTAACTGGAAAGGGTTTGGAGAAGGGCATCAAGGATGATAAAAGGTGACAAATGGTTTCTATGTCAGATAATACTTGGTAAATGGTTAGTCTGGGGGGTAGGTGGGAAGGAAATTAAGAATGTATCTTTATGTCAGGGTTTAACCCCAGCTGGCAACTAAGCCCCATGCAGATGCCTGTTCACTCCCCACCGGTGGGATGAGGAGAGAATCTGAAGAGTAAAAGTGAAAAAACTCATGGGTTGAGATAAAGACAGTTCAATAAATAAAGCAAAAGCTGTGCATGCAAGCAAAACAAAACCATGACTGGTATGAAAAGGACGGATGGGAATTGACTGTTCACAACCTCTCTCATCATGGGCAAGTATGAGGAGTCGCATTCAAAGCAAACAGAAGGAACTTATTCCCTCTGCATCAGGGAGAATCATGTTAAGAATGCTGAAAATTTGCATAAAATCAGCAGACAAATTTGTGGAGGAAAGCCCACAGAGATTTACAGAACACACAGAAATCACAATAATGCAGGAAGTCCATGAGCAGAAAATAATTGCTATCTGAGAAACTATTATGGAAAAAGTGTTACATATATTTGACATGTTTTTCCTTTTCTCTAGCATTTATTTATGGCACTTGTAGAGTCAGCATAGTGGTCTAGGTGAACCCATCATCTGATCAGGTAGGGCTTTCTTGCTAGAAAAGATTTATTTACTTATTTAAACAACTTTAACCTCACAGCAGATTTGCTGAAATCATAGATATTTCTCTAAAGAAACATCATGAATTAAGTAAGTAGGCTTAATTCTTCCTCTCACATGCCTGTACCCATAGAAGGAAATAGGAAGTGTTCTTTATAATATATCCTTCATTTTAATAAGCCTTTCTTTTAAAATTTTTTGCTTGCAGTTCCTCTGATCTTGAGGAGGTCTGTGAGACTCTGAATGTCTACACCAACTCTTTGGTCTAATTGTTCTCCCTGGTTCTTTTTGAAATGTCTGTTAATCTTTCCAGTAAATTTATTAATAACATGCATAATAACAACTGGTCACATATGCTTGGTCTATATAATGTTCTGAAAATATGCAAAGCAGAAATACAAATTTGCATAGCAGCTTTAACAGAGACATACAATTTTTATTTCTGTTACCCTGCATAAAAAATATGTCAGATATAATGCTTAAAATCATAAACTACTGAGCAAAAAGTTCCTGATTATTTTTAAATTACTCTATTTCTTCTAAGTACAGTATAAAAAATTGCATCTGATAAACAAAACTAACAGATAAATTCTGTAACATACTGTAGTCATAAATGTCTGCATTCTATGCTATCCTACTCTGTACTGAGTACAGTTTGATTTTCAAGACAATTCAACATTGTTCTTGGAGCAGCTCTGATAGTAAGGTGTTCAAGAAGTCAGTTAGAAGAACAAAATATACAAAACTACAGCTCTAGTGGATAAGGGCCTGATGGCCAGCCTCTAAGATGTTACTAGTAATAAACATCTGTTAGAAAATGAAACATTTTTGTACAGTCTAATGATCCCTGTCTTAATGTCCAGAGAGATCAATTCCTAATGCTTCAAGCGAGACGTAAAAGTGCTTATAGTGCTTATAATTGGGCAATACTGGAAGGAGGGGTAGAAATTTGGCTTGAGCACACCTAGTAATAAGATTATATTGAAGCATTACCATCCTTTATACTAATCTAGCTACAGAATTTTACAGATACAGGGTCTTTACTCAGAGACCGTGGGATGTGCATAAGTGCCCATTTGACTGAGGAACACTAATCTCATTAGCTTGCGATAGCACTGATCCAGTTCAGTCCACAGATGTTCCTGCAAATCCTATCTGTAATTTACTTCAGTAATATACCATTGCCTGTCCCCTGCTGCTCTGCCCCACTGCAAGATAGAGAAGGGCTTTTAAAAACACTTCTCTTGCCCCAGTGAAAACTGTCTTTTAACCTGGTTACTTGTTGGAGATAAACAAAGTTGGGAAGCAGAGGCTTAGGACTGCCTTCAGTTCTGCCCTGCCACTGAAATTGCAGGTTTCTAAAATTGTCACTCTTGGTGCTCTTTTTAAAATAATGTTGATTCAGAGGTTAGAAATTAAGTATCACAGCTACATAATGTGTTAAAATCTGACAGAATTTATCTTCTTGAAAAAATTATGTTTTTGATTAATTTTTAATATATGCTCTCCTCATTTGTGAGGAGTCATTGTTAACTGCTGTTTGAGAGTTCATTTCAGTAACAGTGAGCTGGGTTGAAAATGTAAATAATGTGTACATTTGTAGCATCAAATATGAAGCATCTTCTTCTCTGAAAACACTATCTTGCAGTTGTACCATATTAAAAAAACAAAACTACCTCTGCTTATTGGCTGCTCCTTGGTTACTCCTTAAAAAATAGGAGTATCTATGGCACTGGTAGTTTCATTTCCAGTCATAACATTACCACATTTAAGTTAATTCTGGCAAAGACTGTTGTAATTTCCCATCAGTGTCATACACTAGCTCTACCTAAGACCCTACTTGTAAAACACCCTTCACAGTGACACCAGGTGACACACGTGAATGAGTATAACTGATTTCTTAAGAAGAAAGTTATAGCTTCTGCCCCAGGTTACTTTGCAAGCTGAAACCTGGACGCAGGAGCAATCTCTAGAATCTTGTCAAGTCCAAGTACTGAAGTTTCATTTCAAAGTCAGATTTGGATTTGTACTCAATTATCTCAATTATGTGAAATCTTTCCTTTCCTCCCCTCACTCTTTCTCCACCTCTCAACCAAACCAGATTCCCTCGTCTTAAAATGCAAGAACACTTTTCCTGCTGACTCCCCAGTCATATTCTTTACGTCACTGAGCTGTTTACTAACTGCTTTCTTGACACAGCAACTTTCTCTACTTTTGCTGTTCTCTAGAGACACAGGTTGTAGCTTTGCTGGAACAGAGTGTATGTATATGTACGTACTTCATATATATATTACATGCAAAATATATGTATGTATTTTGCACAAAGAAAAATAACGAACCAAGAGAGAAGAAAGATCAGGAATCAAGATCAGCCAGCCTAGCAGAAGCTTCTCAATGTGTGTATAAGTTTAGAAGTTGGTGCATATGCTCAGCCTTGCCAGTCCTCAGCTCATCGGAACTAATGTACATTCAGAATAGCTTAGTGTTTGTGTATTTATCAGTGCCAAGGGTGGACAAACTGTTTTCCATGCATTAGATGCAGCCTTATTGAAAAGGCAAGGAGGGTATGCATGCACATGTAGGAGTAGAGAGGAATTCATTCAAACTTGGGGAAGACAGGGAGGAAGAGTAAAAATATTTTACATTTGGAGAACTCTTAAGTCAGTAATTGAACACACATATTTGCTATGTAGTAAAAAAATCTAAGTGTTGGTCACATGAAAAGGTTGTTCTTCAGTGTTGTTGTCAAGAAGAAACAGCAAAGAAATAGTCACCAAATTTGTAAAAATTTAAGTTGTGTTTTAAGTTACTAACTTTTAATTAAGCTGAAAACAATGCCGTTGCTTGTCTCTGAAAAGCAAAGGTTTACGTTTATGACTTTCTGAAAAGTTACATTCATTACAGTACAGCAACTGTGGTGAGAAACAGTGACAAACCCCAGCTTCTTTGGAAAAATGCCATTGTTGATTAATTGCAATATATTTCAGCTGTGTATAGATTTCTCACAGTTACTCAGTAAACACACTGGTTTCATTCTTTGGAGATTAACAGTCTCTCTTGTGTGCTTAGGTTCTTTCCAGTTTAGTACACTGTTTCTTTTGAAGGATTTGTTTTCCTGAGTTGAACTTAAGAACTCAGGGCACCTTATCACACTTCCACAAGCTTACTCTCTAAGGGGGAAAGAAAGGGGGGAGGGGGAAGCCCAACAAGGCTTGTGCCAGTTAAATCCAAGCTCTCAGGGGATTTGTTTTTCTTTTGGCGTCAGATTAGATGTTCAAACCAAGCGGTGTTGTGGGGCTGCGGGTGAGTGTCCACCGAACCCTTAACGAGGCTAATCCCACAGCAGCAGATTCCGAACAGCTAATGGGTGCAAGGGCTTCGCTGGCTCTCGTATCTCTGCACTGGGGATGGACTGAGAGCCTTGTTAAGGGGGAAGTCGCAAATGTGTTATTAGCAATGACCGGCAGTAGGGAAACGTGGACAGCAGAGATTTCTCCGGGACAGACTTAAACACAAAGTTTGATGCTCAGGTAAAGAAGAGGGAGAAAAAATGTTCTTGGTGGGATTTTACAGCTATGTTAATAAAGAGAGAGACTTAACCTAGAGATCTAAGTTATGAGTAAACGAAATCCACGTATAAGTAGGGCATGTACTCTGGTAATTTGCTGTGGACTTTAATTATGAATTAACACTGAAACAGTGTTTATGAAATAAGAGAAGGAGAAGATAAGCTTCACTCTACTATTCTTGAAAATACTTTGCTATACTTTTCTAAACTTTTTGCTACTTTATTAATTCACATTATAAGCAAGAGATTAATGCAGACTTTGGTTATGAATGTGTTGATTTCCTCAAGTTATTCTAATTTTGTTATGAAGACTCTAGGGCAAGTAGTATAATTTATTATACCTTTGAACCTTGTATTTCATTGCAAATTTTCTGTGCCATAGAAAGATAACCGACAAGGGGCAGTGAAACCAGATGTTTTATTTTTGGTTTGGAAGGACAAGGAAGTATGAAATGAATAAATTGTGCATTTTGGCATTATGACTTCATTAGGTAGGATAGTACATTGTCTGGGATCTAAAAGGTAGACAGTCTTTTTTACCAATGTAAATAAAGGACTTTTTAAATGAGACTATTATTTTTGCAATGTTACACTTGAAGAAATATGATGAACATTGAAATGCAAATTATTATATATTTATATAATATATAAACAGCTTTAACATAGCTGGGTTTCTTTTCTGCTTGCAAAGACATATGAAAAAGAGTAGGAAAACAAACTTTCAATTTCAGTGGCTTGGTTTTTGAAAGCTTGCTTGTGCACCTAAAGAAAAATGTTTTCAGTCAAGTACCTTTTATGGCACGTTTTTGTATTGGGACTTGAGGCTTAGAGAAATTTAATTGAGTGGCCATCTTTAGAAAAGATATGTTAGGTCTATGTAGTGAGTAAATTCACCAAGGTAAGTTGTTTGCAGAAAAGTATGCAAAATTTATGAAAATTAATAAAGAGTATTTTTAGAGAGCTTGGACAACATGAATGATAATCACATGCTATGTAAGGTCCACAATAGCATCTGATTTTGGATGCTAGGAAGAAAAATTGGCTTATAAAAACTTGTCTTGCTTTCTATAGAAGATCAAGGTTATCATAAGCATGTGTTTAGTGTTAAAACAAAAAAAGCATGAAGATAAAACTAGCATTATCCTCTGAGTGTCCATTTTTTGTCAAAAGTTTACTGTACAAGAAAGGGGATTCATAAATCTGCAGTTTCTTGTCAGTGTGTGTCTTCTTAATGCTATATAGAAGCTTGCGTACTCTTGGAGCTCAAAGGGGAGAAATTTCAAGAATCTGTGGTCAACAAAGTATGTAAGTTCAAATGTTAACATTGCAATACCCAAATAATAAACCTAACTTCTTTTCTTGCTCTACAAGGTGTAACAAAAAGAAAAACCCTATTTTTCCCACGTAGTTTAGATTCAGAAGTTCTGTATTAAAAGGGTATAATGAAGTATAATAAAGTTCACTCTGGATGCCTTGGCGGTTCTAGAAAGTTAGTTTATAAAAAGCCTTTCTTTGCCTGACAAGACTACTAAATTGAGAAATTACTCAATGATGCACTAGACTTCTAAGCTGATTTGACTGTTGCTGTTGCCTACATCATAGGCTTGTAAGCATGTAGAATTTATAATAAATTGGAACTTCAAGATAATCTCTTCTGTGTAAAGTAAAACTTTTTTAGTTTTTTTCAGAATTTCTACATAACTATCTTTTGCTTAAACATGAAACAAACCTTGCCCCACATTCTATAAAGTATTAACTTTCTTTTTGCTATAGTAAGGAAGAACAATCAAATGCAGTCCTATTTAATGTTTTTAACAGACCTTTCTATTTCCTCACTGTAGAAGTCAGGTTAGGTGTCTGCCATTCCTACAAAGTATGAAGTCAAGCTGATTCTTCAAATAAAAATGCAAGTAGAGCAAAGATAAAATATTGTTACATAACATGAGTTACTACTAGATCCAGTAAGGGATTATCTTCTGTGAAAAAGGCAAAATAATAACTTTTAATATACTGAGTGATAAGTAATTAATATAGCTAGAAATTTTTATTATGATACTTCATAGTTTTTAATAATGATATTCATTAACTCCAAGAAATCTCCACAGTTCACAATGATTTTCAGAAGTCCCAGAAACACTGGTTTCTGGGTTTAAACATGAAAAACAGGATGCAGATTGAGGTGACAGAAAGGTAACATTAGATAGTTAGTAAGGTAGCATTAGTTATTAAAGGTAATACTAAATAGTTTAGTCCCTAACTTTAGATAGTAAAAGGTAATATTAGTTACTTAGGTAATGTTGTAAAGGCAATTTCACTTTTTCTCGTTATAGAGGCAAGATGCTCAGATTTCCTTTATATTATCTAAAGCTCATTTCACATTACTTACCTCTTAGATACCTTTGTCATAGTTCATAGTTTATAGTTCTGTTCATGCTGCACAATTAAGTAAGTAATTGTATTATTTAAATACAATTTATAAAATTTATCCGTTTCAAGTTAATTTTTAAAGGAAACTTTCAACTCATCTCCTTATTAAATGAAATAATTTAATTCTCTCTGGGGGAATCTTTTAGAGAACTTGCCAGTATACATATTACATGGAGTGAGGACAATCTAGACAATTAAAAAAGGATTTCACAACTCTGAAAGGCTCTTGTTTGTTGGTTTTGTTTTGTTTTTTTCCTTTCCTATTCATGTATCTTTCTTTTCAACAAGATCTCTTGTATATCTGAAAATTAAGACTATGCTGTGGGAAATTACTATCTGCAAATATGTGGGGGAACATCTTGAGTGTTATGAACAGGCATATCTTCATTGAACTTTGTCAGTTTTAGAAGTTACATCAGGTGCTCATCTGACTCTTAATATATGAAAACTTTTTGTTTCTTATTTCAGAAACGGATGTATTTATTTATTTATTTATTTATTTATTTATTTATTCCAAAAGGTGTCCACATATGAAACTGTAGTTTCTGGCTCCACATTAAACAGCACTCACAGTACTTGTGTAAACAATGCATTGGATCATGGTGTTACAAGTTTTATTGTGAGATACTTGTTTTCTACTTTCTGAGATTTGATTTATTTTTATTATAGCTGATTTACAGTTGTAATGGAAAATGAGTGCTCTGTGCAAAATGCACATTGCGTATCTGCAAAGTCAGTGAAGTTTTATGTTTGAAGTTTCTCTTCAGTTGTACTATAA